>PVIH01011481.1:0-27194 GCA_004025045.1 Sigmodon hispidus
GAATAAGGATATACAGGGATGGAAAAAAAAATTCAGAGGGAAAGCTGAACACAAAGTAAATATATGTGTAGCAATCTTATTTGCATTATCACCCTTGATAAGTCATGCTTATGATTTTTATCCTCTTTATAGTTATTGTTAACTTTTCAGCATTTTAAATTCATTTTACTGTTTTTTTGATAAATACAAAATAAATAAATATTAATATTAAAAGAAATGCTAACATATAAAGAAATGATTTATTTATTTGTTTACTTATTGTTATGTGTATGGTTGTTTGTCTGATGTCCATGTGTGTGTAGTACCTGTGGAGGCCAGAAGAGGGCATCACCCCCCCTCCCCGGAAGTGGAATGGCAGATGGTTTTGAGCTGTGGTGTAGATGCTGAGCATTGAATTTAGGTTATTTGTAAGAGCAGCCAGTGTGCTCTTAACCATTCACACCTTCCCAGCCCCAGATGATCTGCAAACTGGTTTACAATAAAGAAAATGGTGCTTTTGCTATTTTGGGCACTGGTAGTGGCCCATTTCCTAGGACAATCTAGGCCAATCAAGCATAAAGCTTAGACCCCATTTTGCTGCTGAGAAAGGCTGAGGCTTCCCCACCATGGATGCTGACATATCAGAGTCTGCTCCATATCAGCTGTGCTTGTACCCTCTAATCACACGAGGAAAAATGCAGGCACTCCTAAATGACCCTGCTTAAGGTCTCTTTGAAGTTTAGATAACTCTTGGATTCTGAGGTCAGACATATGTCAGATCTCTATTTAGTGCCTTCCATGAAGCTGACACCAGGGACCTTTATTGTTTCCGATTCTGCTCAGGCTGTCAGAAAGGTTCATTTCTTCTGAGGCCTGTCTATTTAGCATGCAGTGTCCATAAAACATGGAACATGGGAGCTCTGTGCTCTTTGGCCATTTGCCTTAATTTGTAGAGCACAAACCAGTGTCCATTGACAAAGGAAGGTTTACATTGTGGTATATTCTTAGTGAAATACTCTACAGTGGAGGAAAAACAGTGCTGTAATATATCAAAAGGATGAATTGTGTCAATAGTGTGGCAAATGTAAAAGTAAAGGTGATATACTACAACATCCTCTGAACATTTAAAACTGACAGATATTTATATATGGCATATGAATCCTTAGTAGGAAGGTTATGTTTGCTGATGACACTGCAAAGGGAGGGGTCCACAGGTATGTTACAAGCAATTGCATCCCACACACCATACTCTGAAAGCTGAACCAGCATCAGGGACAAAACCACTAATGCTTTATTTTGAAGATTCAATCCCAGGGCACCTTGGATGAGAAATAAAGAGAAGCTAAAAAAATTAGAGTGAAACAGCATGTAATGGGGTGAATTGAACACTGATGTCTCTTATACAGTCACTCTGAACAAAGCTGTGCTTAGAAATCTGGTCTTTAAAGAGGTGCTTAAGTCAAATGAAGTCATTATTGTCGGCTCAATTCAATGAAACTATGGATCTTGCAAGAAGAGTGCATTTGAATGCAGCTGTGTGCATGCATGGAGTAAAGACCATGAGAAGACAAATGGGAACACTAACAAGATGAGAGAACCCAGGACACCAGATCCACTTCCAGCTTTTGAATTGTCAGCAAATCAGTTTCTTTGGCTAAGTTACCCAGTCAGTCTGTAGTACTGCATCATGGTAGCCCTAACACATTAATACATACAGTAATGCACAGTTTCATTGGTTAGCACTTCAAAGCAAACCCTGTAGAGACTCAACTGCATTGTCCTCCTTAGTGGGTCCTCTGTGGGAAGTTAGAGTGGTCAAGTGTGCAGAAGGGGAAGAGCTGTATGCTCTGGATGTTTCCTATGTCTGGCCTACCACTGCTGAGGTTTCTCAAGGGAACTTAACATCTGTATGCTTATATATGCTGCTTAGCTGCTGCAATGGCTTCTTAGTGTCAGTGGCTATGCCCAGTAATGTAGCCTTTCATCCAAGGCCACAAATGATAGAAGTTAGAAACTCTAGATGCCCAAGTGACTGGCATGGCTTCTCAGTTGTCTGTTTATTTATTTATTTATTTTTATTGTTTACCTTTTGGGGGCCAACCACGTGGCTCCCAAATAACCACACAGAGACTTATTATTACTTATAAATTCCCAACCTTAGCTTGGTTTATTACTAGCCAGCTTTTCTTAACTTAAATTACCCCATTTACATTTTGTCTCTGGGGCTTTTATCTTTCTCTATTCTATATACTTTACTTCTTACTCTGTGGCTTGCTATGTGGTTGGGTGGCTGTGTGGCTGTGTGGCTGGGTGGCTGGGTGGCTCTGTGGCTGGGTGACTGGGTGACTGGGTGGCTGGGTGACTGGGTGGCTGGGTGACTGGGTGACTGGGTGGCTCTGTGGCTGGGTAACTGGGTGGCTGTGTGGCTGTGTGGCTGTGTGGCTGTGTGGTTGTGTGGCTGGGTGGCTCTGTGGCTGGGTGACTGGGTGACTGGGTGGCTGGGTGGCTGGGTGGCTGGGTGGCTGTCCCCTGGTGTTGTCCTCTCTCCTTTTCTTGCTCTTTGATCTGATCTTCTCTTCTCCTTTTCCTCCTTCTATTTATTCTTTCTGCCTGCCAGGCCTGCCTATCCCTCTCCTGCCTTGTTATTAGCTGTTTAGCTCTTTATTAGACCATCAGGTGTTTTAAACAGTCACGGTAACACAGCTTCGCAGAGTTAAACAAATGCAATACATCTTTACATCACTAAACTAATATTCTACAGCATAAACAAATATAACACATTTTATTGTACAATAGTTGACTGTCAAGAGAATGGCCCATTCTAATGAGACTTGGACAGGGGACCTGGGTAGCTTGTTCAGTCAGATGTGGACAGGGGCTGGGGCAGGGTAGATGATCAAAGAGATGAGATATGGGTGGAGCCAAAGGAAGGGGAGGAAGCACAGGAGAGGATTACTGATCTGGAATGTTCTAGATTTATGTTAGGAATTGTGTGTGTGTGTGTGTGCATGTTTATTCATCTGATTCTTTTCAAAATGAAATAAAGGACAAATATAAATTAATGATAGTAATTGCAGTGATAACAAAGCTTAGTTGGAGATCAGAGGACAGAGATAGTCACTAATTAAAACCATAGAGGTCAGGCAGTGGTAGCACACACCTTTAAACTTAACAGGAGGGAGCAGGAAGATCAGGAGTTCAAGGCCAGGAGATTGAATCTGTCTAAAAGAGAAATGGCCAAGCAGTGGTGTTGGCTCACACCTTTAATCCAGCACTAGAGGTTGAGACAGGAATATAAGGTGAGTGGAGACAGGATCTCAGCTCCAATCAATCTGAGGATTCATGGAGACAGGATCTTCCTGGCTCTCTTTTGGCTAAGGAGCTGGTAGAGTAAGAAGCCTCTCCTTTGTCTTACTGATCTTTCATTATTTACCCTGATATCTGAGTCTTGGTTTTTATAATTAGACCGATTAGGGTTTGTGCTAAAAGTAATGATATATAATGAATTGAAATTAAATGGGGACTGGTTCAATTATGTATTCCTGAACTTACTTTCCTGTGACAAGACCAGCTCCATTGAGTCTTCTAGTCATGAAGAGCAGACAGTGCTTTTTTTTTTTTTTTTCCTTTCTTCTGTCACCCTTAACCACTACAAACTGCAAACAAACATTTTCCTGGCCATCCCATGCCGCATGGTGTCTGTGCCCCCCATCAGTTTTGTAGAGGCTGACCCCCTGCTTTGGTTTCTTGTTTTCATCAACCTTTATTAGGTTGATCTGGGCTCAGCACAAAGTGCTTCCACCAAACATGACATAAAGAAGCTCATCACAATTGTATATAAACGCTGGAAGATGGGCTTGGTGTTAGGATTTTGTGTGAATTTGGTATGGTTCACATTTACCTGGTTATCTGGCGGTAGATTTCTAGAGATGTACCTGGGAATGAGGCAGAAGGCAGTGGCTGATAGCAGGAGATGCTTAAAGCTGTTTCTATGTAGGAAAGAACTTTATTGTCAGATGGTTATGGTTATGATTAACAGAGAGGTTATGATTATAATAGCAGAGAAGAGAAGAGAGAAGGAGAAAGAAAGAAGAAAGGACACGGAGAGGGAGGTAGGCGAATTCCCAGGAAAAATAAAGGAAGAGAAGGATTCCAAAGTGGGAATCTTGCTTTAAATGGGGCTTGACATCAGAGCTCAGAGGAGGGTGTGGTTTTAGAGGCTAATACTTGGCACTTACCTAAGGCTTTGGCAGCTTCAAGAATATCTCATGTTAGATCGTCATGGATGAGGACAGCTCTCAGTGCCTCAGTATTAACGCCTATCACATGGGCCAAAGCAGTGGATCATAGGTGAGGCCAGCTCTTAAATGCATCTGAGCCTCTGCTTCTCTGCAGCTTGGCGTGAGAAAAGAGCAAGTGCTCTGTAACTGTCCAGCTGTCTTCCAGCTTACAACCAGTTCCTGATGTTGATTTTGTATCCTAAAACTCTTCCCAGTCCATTTTTAGTCTTTACAGATTTTTTTTTAAAAAAGAATAGAGTTCTGTACAAAAGTTTATATCCTATGCTAGCAAGAAAAAAACAATTCTATAATTCAAAGGACATCACAAGGACTATAAATAATTATTTAGATATTAATAAATAAGAAATTTGTGGAGACTTCATATTTCCAGATTTCAAAAATAATAATACAAAGTTAAAGTAAGTCAGAACAATATGTATAAACATGAAGACAGACATACTGACCAATGGGACAGAATAGATAGCCCACAAATAAATCCACAGGTGTGTGATCTACAGTTAGAATGCCAAGAATATGTACTGGAGAGGGATTGTCTTTTTAATAAACCTTGTCAGGAAAACAAAATAAGCACATAGAAAAGAAAGGACTGAACCCTTGTCTACACTACCTGAAATTGAATTTCAAAAAAAGCTTTGAAAAGGGCAAACCAAGGGCACAAATAGACATTTCTCCATCATCAGTACCCCATGGAAAGGTAAAACCTCAGAGAGAGAGAGAGGCAGAGAGAGAGAGAGAGACAGAGAGACAGAGAGATAGAGACAGAGAGACAGACAGAGAGAGAGAGACAGACAGATACACACACACACACACACACACACACACACACACACACACACACACACACGAGAATTGTTAGGATGACTCCCCCCCCCAAAGAGAGCAATGGCAATGGCTATAGGTGAGGATGTGAAAAATTTGAAATGCCTGAACACTACTGGTGAGGATGACCAGCAGGCAGACTCTATGGGAAACAGGGTAGAAGGTCTTCAGATTTTACAAGTAGAGCTTCTGTTGGACCCAGGAAACACCATTACGGGAATTTATTGAGAAGATTTAAAACCAAGATCCTGAAGAGATGTTAAGATTCTCATGTTCATCACCACACAATTCACCATTGCCCAGCTACAGAAAAAAACATGGAAGTCTATTAACAGCCAAACAGATAAAGAAAATGTGTGTATAATAAAAAAAAAATTTTACTTGAAAATGCCATAAAAACAAAAAACCAACTAAACCAAACAAAACCAAAACCAACAGCTAACCAACCAACAACAACAACAAAAAATCAACAGGAAGAAAACAACCCAAGAAAATGTAATATACAGCATCACAAACAAACCTCATTATGCTAAGTGAGATAAATCACAGCCATTTATGATTTCTGCAATGGTTAGTTTTTGTGAACTAGACACAAACTAGCATTGCTTAGGATGGGAGAACCTAACTGAAGAATTTATTCTAGAAGAGTGGCCTGTTGTCATGTATGTGGGACATAGTCTTGACTGATGTGGGAGGGCCCAGCCCAATGTGTGAGGTGCCATCTAACCCTGGGGCAGATAGATGGTCCTGGATGTGAAAAGAAAGTAAGCTGAGCAAGCCATGAGGAGCAAACTCCTTCACGGTTTCCACCTCTGTTCCTAACTTCTCTTGATGATGGAGTGTGATTAGACATGGAAGCCAAATAAACTCTTTTCTTCTCAAGTTGCCTTTGGTTGTGGTGTTTATCACAGCAACAGGAAGCAAACTAATTCAATAGCATTATCCAAGGTGTCTACCATTGTATTCAAAGGAGCAAACATGAGAGGGCGGTTGCCAAAGACAGAGGGAAGGATCATACAGGAAATAACACTCAGTGTGTTAGGCAAGTTCTAGAGGTCTGTGGTATTGTGCTTACAGTCAACAGCAGTGCCACTCAATGACTTTTGTTTTTTTTTTTTTAAGAGAACAGATCGCATGTTCAGAGTCCTTGATCATAACAACAAAAGCAAATGTTTTCCCATTCTTTGAGCCTCTTTGTCTACCGACAAGAAAATTGATTTGAAATTATGTAAGGACCAGCCAAATGGGACTATCCTGTGACAATGAACCTATACAGTCTCTTGAACAGTTTTACTAATAATAATTTATTTCAGATCTTAATGCAGAAAATATCTGATTATAGAAAACTATTTTCTTTAAGTTCGCCTTAATTATTAAAAAAAAAAAACCAACTAAGTAGCATATGTTTGTGTGTCTCTGAGTGAATATGTGTGCATGTATGTGTGTGTGTGTTTATATGTTCCAAGACTTTGTCTTAAGTCCTATTAAAAGTAGACTTGTTACATGCACACATTCCTATTAGCTGTGGGTTGTTCCCTTGCCAGAACATGTAGCAATCTGAGGTTATCATGGGCCATGGACTTGACTTTTGTTCTTGTTTTTTCTTAACATTCCTTTCCCATTGCCTCATTTAAATAATTTAGTAATCTAAATAACTAAACACCTTTCTTCAGTTCTCATTATAGCAAAATGCCTGCATTATTAATTAGTTCATGAAGTGGTATACCCCAGGATTACCTTATTCTCTTGTGCTTTATTTCTCATTTATTAAAAAGAGATGCGCTTGCACTACTGAAGTGAAGTGAAAGGGGGGAGTCACATGTCACAAGTCATAACTCCTTTGTGAAACATCAGTACTGTTAAAGAGTTAGCAATAGGCCTCATGAGTGAGCTATTTACAAACATGTTGGTAGACACAGAGATTCCACAGGGTGCAGAAGCATCCCAGCAAAGGTTGGCTGTTAGGGGTGAGGAGGTCAGAGGGGAAAAGAGGTTCCCAGAATCCAGAGAACATGCAGTAATAGGAGAAGAGTGGGCACCCTGCTTGGAGGTATGGTCTTGGGCAAACATCACTGTCAATAAGGAGGGGAATGCCAGCAACTGCCCCCACCCACCATTCTCATGACCCAAGTTCAGAGCAGGGGGAGCATTGTTGATAACAGGATCCATGAAGGGCCTAAGATGGATATGAGGTGGGTCAGGGAGTGCAATTTGGAAGTGAAGAGATGGAAAGTTCCAGAACACATACAGGGCAGCTGCCACCATGATAAACACATATTTAATAATTCTATTCTAAACAGGATGAATTTACCATTAGTGGTCTCATAATTATCACATTTATTTGAAGGAATGTTTTGGTCCTTGGAAGACTAGGCCTTGATACCCCAGTTCTACCTCAAAGGGGATATTTCCCAGGGAGAGTCTTGTCTTGAGTATTCCAGGGATGCTCGTTGTCATTTGGGTTCTAAGTGTAGTCAAAGTAAGGTAGAGAAAATGATGTGTCTTGTTTGAGAATTGGATCAAGGAGGGCAAAATAATGATAACCTCATGTGGCTCCTTGCTCTGATGTAATCAGGAAGAGGGTTGAACCTGCTCCACTGGGGGGGGGGGTGAAATTGTTAGCAGAGAGATCCATTTAGGAGACAGAATAGATGTTTCTTTCTCAAGAGACAGATTAGAGGCTCTAACTTGGAATTTTGAGGCCAATGTATTGCACCTTGTTGTCTTTCAAAGAACTCTGGGTGATTTGAAAGACGGGACTAGGAGGGAGAGCTCTACCCAGCTGCTGTACAAGGGACCTGGTGAGCTTCGGCTAAATGGGAGAGGGTTGTGTTTTCTCTCCAAGTAAGGCAGGGCAAAGTCCTTACGAGGATGAAGAAGAGACTATGTGGGAACTGAATACTGCCTTTCTATCCAGAGAGGAGTTTGTTTCTTGTCCAAGGATAGGTCCCCAGACTGAACACAACCCTGACAGGCCCCTAGGCCCTCTTCCTAATATACTTCTTCTGCAAAAATGGAACTGAGATCTGCTTGTGAATGTCTTATTATATCTGATAATTGAAACACTCTAAGGATGAAGGTTTTGAATGGGGAGCCATATCCGAGCAGGTTTGCCACTTGTGTGCATTAGAGTCTAGGAAAACAGACAGCCTGGAGCTCTGAATGAGCCTGATTAGGAGACAGAGAGACCCTGGAGCCACCCTACCCTGTGGCAGGGTGAGGGAGTCAAGAAGAGACTCTCCTTGTGGTTTTTATGTAATTGCATCTTCTAAGGGGAGGCAAGAAGCAAATGGCTGGTTAGCTCAATGGATTGCGAGACCAGCTAAGTCCTGAAGGTGGCGTCTGGCTTTCTTCACCCCTCCTGGTAGCCTAGAAGAGTGTCTGGCATATTCTAGTAGGAGATTGTCTCACACATTTCTCTTGAATTAGAAAATACTACTTAGCAACTCCTTGTACCGTGCCGAAAAGACACTGGTTCTTCAGGGCTTGGCAACTAAACCAAGCTTTATTATGGATATTTTTGGGTCATTGCATTGTTGAATTTAGCCAAGGTCCTGTTTAGCAAGCTTTATACTTAGATGTTGGGCTTTTGCCTCCCTAGAAGGTCGTAAAGAAATTCCAGCAATTCTGTGGGTGTTATCATTTCAGGCATTCCAGAAAGCAAAGCAAACAAAGCAAAATGCAGCCTGGCATTATGCCGAAATGTCAAAATGTCTACTGTCAAAAGTAGAAGGGCAAGATGATTTTGTTATCCTGTGCAGATACCAACTAGATGCACCAAAGACCTTCCATAGGGGTTTCTGCCTCTCCTTGCCTTACTGTTCCCACACATCCAACATGTTCCTGTCACAAAGTACAGCTGTAGTTTGAGAGTCTCAGACAAAAGACAGGATGAGCCTCAATGTTTTGCAAAACTGTATGTATTAGTAGTATATTAGCTGGGGTTCTCTAGAGTAACAGAATTTATAGAATGGATCTCTCTACAGAAAGGGACTTTTTTTTTTTTTTTTTTTTTTTTTTTTAAGGATGATTGACAGGCTGCAGTCCAGTCCAGCTCATCCATCAATGGCTGACTGTGAACAGAAAGTTCAAGAATTCAGTAGTTGCTCATTGCATAAGCCTGGATATCCCAGCTGGTCTTCAGTGTGTGATGGTATCCTTAAGAAGTAGCCTTTGATGCCAGTGAAGAAATGGATGCACTGGTAAGGCAAGGCCAAACAGGCAAAGAGCAAAAGTCATCCACGCCCTTATGGAGGCTGCCAGCAGAAGGTGTAGCCCAGATTAAAGGTATGCCTTTTCCCAACCCAGAAGATCTGGATTAAATGTGTGTCTTTCTACTTCAAAGATCTGAATTAGGAGTAGATTGTCCTACTTCAAACTAAGAAAAAAAATCCTTCATAGGCATGCCCTCCATATTTGAATTTTAGTTAATTCCAAATTTTGATAACCATGAGTAGCCATTGTTGTGTCCAGAGCTCGACCCACAGAGAGACCATCAAAGCCAGAAATATCCAGAATGCAAACAGCAAGGTTTATTGGCAGTGTGATACAAGCCAGGCAGGGAGCTTACTTCAAGCTTCTGTGACAACAGAGTAAGAAGTAGCTCCTGTCTTTGGTTACAAGGGATCTTTTATAGGCAAAAGTTACATCAAAGTTGGTTGCTTGGAGACAAGGTGCTGACATGCTACTGATTGGCTCGTGATTAGGGTCTTTCTGCCCCAGAGTATCTTTGGACCCCTCCTGGATGGACTTCACTGGGACCCTACCTGGGTGGCTGGTTTTTCCCAGAACTAGTCAAGTGAGAATCTATTCTTTTTCCAGACCTGGGCTATGTCTTAGCTGATTTCCCAGAGCTGGGCAGGTATTCTTCTCTCAGAAATGGGGAGGCCCCTTGCTAGGTCTATTCTTTTAGGACATGTTCTTTTCCCAGGACTGATCAGGCATGACTATTCTTCTCCCAGACCTAGGCAGCATCCCCCTTGTCAGAAATGAGAAACTAAACTTTATTTTACCTTTCTATAAAATAGCTACTAGAATGCAAAATGGGGTTTCTTGAGCTAAGTTTTCTCTCTTCAGCCATCACATTGTGGAATCCATCCTTGGCACAAGCTTTCACTCTATTTATTCTGGGTGTTGTGGTTGTCCATGAATTATAGTTATTGCAGACAAATTTTATTAAGTATATACTATATCACCACATAGTACAGGTGGGAGTTTTACTTATTTGATTTTATATCCTTTCAAATGCAAAATATTCACCCAGTAGGCCACTGGTGTTCAGAGAGTACATCCCTCTCACACACAATGATCTCCATCACCTGCTTCTCAAACTCTTTAGATAGACATGATCTGAAACATGAATTGTAGCTGTTATTAAGTGAAAACTTAAAGCCAGATATTCGGGGAAAGGCTGGAATATCAGAGAGAGGAAACAGACCACAGTGGATTTTCACCCAGCTATCTTCCAAAGTCCTCTGCCTGGTCTGTCACTTCTACAGAGTAAATCTGTCTTCCTACATCTGCCTTAAATACCATCTTCTCCCAGTTGTTTTACTTCCAGGTTCAAGTCTGCATCATATTCCCAAGTTAAGATTAAAGGTGTGACCTACTGCCATTTGGTAGTTAGACCTTGAACTCAGAGTAACACAGAAAGATCTCTGTCTCTAGAGTTATGGTTTTAAAGGCATAGGTTACTACTACCAGTCTTTCCCATGCTGGGATTAAAGGCGTGAGTTACCACTCTCTGACCCTTCTGGTTTAACTATGAGTGATTCTGTTCTCTGATATTCCAGACTGGTTTTATTAAATATATCACCACAATGATCTGTGATACTAATAGGAGTATTTTGAGAAGGAAAGAATGGCCTGTGCTTGTCAAGGTGATCTCAGATTATGGAATGGGTTAGGGACATTGACATATTGTGAGGACACTCAGCAATCATATGTAGGGGATCATATGCCAAGAAACTGTAGTGAGTAACCACTCTTAGCACTGACTTGCCAGCCACTTGAGTGCATTCTGTCAGAAGGGATTTCCTATCCATCAACTGTCATGACTAGTAGCCTCCATGGACAAGATTGTAGTCAGAAGATTGTGTCCCTGCTGGCTGGTCCCAAGGTCCAGACCTGCACGTCTGCAGCTGCTGAGTCCCAAATAATCACACAAAGGCTTGTATTAATTACAAACTATTTGGCATATAGCTGAGGCTTATTACTTGCTAACTTTTATTCTTGCGCACACACTGTTGTATAAGTACTGTGCTAACCAATTGTGCCACTGGAGCACAACTCTTATTCTTTAAGTTAACCCATAACTGTATTTAGCCACATAGCTTGGTATCTTTTAGCTTAGTGCAGCATTCTCATCCTGCTTCCTCTGTCTCTCACTGGTGTCTGCTGCTCTGCTTTTCTGCTTCCCAGAATTCTCCTAGTCTTTTTGCCCCACCTCTACTTCCTGTCTAGCTACTTGACCAATCAGCATTTTATTAAACTAAAAGGAATGACAAATTTTGACAGTGTACAAGAGCTTAGTCCCATAGCACAAGATTCCTGGTTAATGTACTCAGCCCATCTTAAATTTTCCCTTTAAAAACAATTATGAGTAAGTGTATATGTGTATAGATGTATGGACATGTGTATAAGGGAAGTGCCTCCAGAGGTCAGAACAGGGCATCAGACCCTTTGGGCTACATGATGTGGATGTTGGATGCTCTCTGCAAGAGTAGTATGTGCTTTTAACCACTGAGCCATCTCTCTAGCCTCAGTTCTAAACTTCTTACCACCAGAAACTCAGTGAGACAGTGAATGTTTCTGTTTTCTCCAAAGGTTAAATTTTGGAGAATCTGTTGTTCACTAATTTCTAGCTAATATACAAGGCAGTGAGTATTAACTAGAAATTAAAATTAGTCATTACAAACAATGACATTAGGAATTGATGTTGGGCACAAGTTCAGTTAATAAAATATTCCTTTATTGCATAATTTTTTGGGCTGGGGTATATATGTGTAGTTGGTAAAATATTTGCCAAGGAAGCATGACATCCTGGATTCGATTCCCAGCACTGTATAATCTAGGCATGATGATATACCACCTACCTATAACACCAGTACTCTGGAAGTAAAAACAGAAGAATCAGGAGTTCAAGGCCATCCTTGGATATTTAGGGGGTTTTATATCAGCTAGGTCTACAGATCCTATACCAAATGCATAATATCTTGTACAGATACCACATCCCATCTCAAAAAACCAACCAAATGAACATAAAATGACTTTTGGAGCTTGGTTTATAAGCAGCAAATGAGACATAACAGATTAGGATGTTATTTTTTAGACTTCTGCAGACATTCTTCCTAATAACAAGGACTCAAAAGGTAGATCTGGGTAGCCATAGGCATTTCTTGAAGACTAGACTAGCAGATCACCTATTTTAATTGAAAAATACAGAGACTGGTCTTCAAGCTATAGGGATATGTCTGACACAGCCACTCCCAGTTGCTCACGGGTGGTGGAAATAGCTCATACCTCTTCAAGGAACCAGGAAGCCATCTTGCCTTCTCTAAGGCATAATAGCATGTAGCTGCCACCTGGAATTTGAAGCTTTCTGAGATCATAGCAAGTCTAGTAGCACATTAAATGGGATGATTGTGACAGAAGGGGACACTATCACAAGACCAGAGGCAAGAATTATAAAAGCTCAGACTTTCATTCATAGCCACTGAAGAATCCCCTGCTACAGTACAGCTGAATCTGTACTGAGTCCTCATGAAGACATTTGATAATGTGCTTCTAGGTTCGAGAGAATATGAGGCTAAGGGCTGTGAGTTGTAATGTTTCCTGGGTGGAAAAGAGAGCTGTTTTGCAGGGGGTAAGTTCTTACATGAGCCCTGTGCTACAGAAACTCAGCATTGATTAGGGAACATGGGATCACATGCGAAGACAAATGATCCCTCCAGTCACCCAACTCAGCCAACTCAAGCTCTTTGGTTGTGGGAGAAAGAAAGATTTAGATGAAACAAGATGGCACTGATGTCCTAAGATTCTAAGTTTTATGTTCAGGGGAGGATTGTGCTTGTACTTATCCTTACTAATACCTTTTGCATATGTATATGACATTTTAATTTTTATATATCCATTATGGGAAAATAAATCAATAAAATAAGATATTCCATTCCCTTTGCCAGTTCTTATCCAATACCTCAGAGAAACAGAGTTCAGGTAATATCAACCCAGTGGAACTGGGACTTGCATGACATTGACATTTAGTTTTAAAATGAGTTTATTTGCAACACGGATTATTTTCTCTCTGAAAAATTGGAGCTTGAGGGTTGGGGGAGGAGGAGGGATGGGTGAGATCAGGTTTCTTAACTGTGGGTAACGATCTTCAAAACTCTCCTGGTAGAGGAGTTTAGAGTCATGACATCTACTGGAGGGGAAAGCTGGAGTAGGAGCTGAAGGGATCTTGGATGAGTAACAGGCCAATGGGGGAATGGGCTGCTCATTCAGACAATGGTTCTGCTTCTTGAGCCCTGACGTCCTCTGCTCTTGGTATTTTTTTTTTTTTTCTCTCTCTCTATCCTTAAGCTTTCTTCTGTCTAAAATTCCTTTCTAGAATCAAACATTATCCAATAGTATTTTCCTCCCTCTATTTTTTTATTTCAAAAAAATGAAACTGAAACTTTTGAATGCAATATATTGAATTCTCCACGTCCGCTTTACGGTAGTTTGTGCCTACATGCACAGTGCAGAATGTGTCCCTTTTTATATAATCTTGTTTGTACTCAGGCTTTCATACATGCCCTTTATTTTCTTTTTCTTGGATCCTGTGGGTCTCTTTGTAAATTCCTCTGGGAAGAAAGAAGCCTCGTTAATCCCGAGACAAGTCGTTTAGACCACCCTACCCCAGGGCTATCTGCTGTTGACTGGGTGTATTAGCTGGGTTCCTCACCCTTGGGTGGAGACAGAAAAGCTTGGCCTCTCCCATGGTAGTGATGTTTTGGCTGCATTTTGTGAATTTAGCCATATGGCGGTTGGCTTTTTTCTTCCCTTTTGCTGTCTGGATGCCAGAGTGTAGGGAAAGCAGGGAACCTTCTAGAAGGGCTGGGTATATTTTTTAAATTTTTTTTTTAAATTCAGACCTTAGAACAATGGCCAGATCTATAGAAACATAGAGATAGATTGACCCTTAGTGGGAGTGTTGACAACTAGGAGATAACTTTTTCTAAGATTTCTGGAATTTGCTATCAACTAAGTCAAGAGCAGAATGACTTTGAGTTCTGAGCATCCTTTCCCACTTTTCAGGGTGTCTGGTTCTTCTGTTCCCAGGCTCTGGGGCTGAAGCCAATATGTTCCTTAGATTTCTAGGTAGGCTACAGCATTCAGAACTTAGGTTTTTCTATGATTCTTTTTTTTTTTTTTAAAGATTTTTATTTATTCATTTATTTTATATACAGTATACAGAAGAGGGTACCAGATGTCATTATAGATGGTTGTGAGCCACCATGTGGTTGCTGGGAATTGAACTCAGGACCTCTGGAAGAACAGTCAGTACTGCTAACTTCTGAGCCATTTCTCCAGCCCTCTTCTATGATTCTTAAAATCATGGGGTGTGCTGGCCAGTTTTCTGTCAACTTAACAGACGCTAGAGTCATCTGAAAGGAGGGATCTTCAATTGAGACAGGGTCTCCATAAGATCCTGCTATAAGGCAGTTTCTTCATCAGTGATTTATGGAGGGCCCAGCCTATTGTGGGTGAGGCCATCTCTGGGCTGGTGATTCTGGGTCCTATAAGAAAGCAGGCTGAGCAAGCCAGTAAGCAGCATCCTCCATGGCCTCTGCAACAGCTCCTGCCTTCAGGTTCCTGCCCTGCCTGAATTCCTATCCTGACCTTTTTCTATGATGGACTCCAATGTGGACGTGTAAACAAAATAATTCCCTTCCACCCCAGCTTGCTTTTTCTCATGGTGTTTCATCACAGCAATAGAAACGCTAAGGAGAATATGAGTTTTCTTGTTATCTCAGTGTTGGAAAGAAGGCGGCAGGTTGATTTCTGAGGCTTACTTGCCAGTTACTCTAGCTTGATCTATAAGCCCTGAATCCCATTGAGAGACTGTCTCATAAACAGGGTAACACACACACACACACACACACACACACACACACACACACACACATGGGAGAGGGGGGCAGAGGCAGAGACATGGAAAGAGAATGTGTTTCTCAGGTACATTTTAACGCCCATTTTTATTATTAGTTGGATCTTCTGGTTTGTTGGGAACCTACTTAGGACATATTTGTGGGAATTATTGTCTAATCATCTAATTATAGTCAATCTCAGCTCTTGAGTGACTCATTAGTCTGTAATTATTTCTTGAAAAATGGCAGTTTTGGCTTACCTTTTTGTCTCTGAGAATCATTGTCTGATATAAGTTGGGAAGAAAGATTGCAACACTTGGATTCATTTGGTTTCCTAAAGCAGCCTCCTTCCTAAGTGTTTAGGATTTGCTTGGACAAGAATTAGCCCATTAGTGTCATAAGAGAAAACACGAAAAAAGCAATCTGTTTATAGTTGGCATAATTAGAGATAATTTAGCTCTGAAGCCTGTTATTTATATTTGACCCCATTGGACATAAATACAGAAGAACAGAAAAAGAAGTGATTAGAAACACACAACACCACACACTTATTTTTTAATTTTTGTTTATTGCCTTGTTGGCAAATAACTTCTAATCTCAGCTCCTACATTCAGGACACAGGAATAGATTCCATGAGACATGATTGATAGTTCTGGCAATGCCGTTCATTCTATGCAGTTAGTCAAGATACTGACCTTAGTTTGATTTTGCCACCCCTTAATAATGCACTATCATGGCCAACTCCTTTGGTGTATTTGCTAGGTGATAGGAATCACAGTGTGTCTCTTGGTTAATGTTCTGGACAGTGCAAATGATGAAACATGCCTATCATTGGAAGTAGTTCTGCTGGCCAGTGTTAGTCTAGAGGTAGATGTATCTAAAATTTTAGCTGAATTGTGTAGATGTTCAAAGGCCTTTGGGGCTTTGGTTCCTCTTTACCTTACAACTATTTTTTTCTTATGTTTGGCTCTACTGCTAGAGCAGGGAGGTTGCCACAGCTGCACTAATTTCGTATCTTGTCAAGTCCAGTAGGGATGATGCTCTTTTTTTTCTTTTCTTTTTTTGAATAAAGTCTCATCTTTTATCCATGTATCCCCTTATTCAAACTCCCTTCCCCCTCCTGACCCCTCCCAGTCACTCTCTCTTCTCCCTATCTCCTCATCTCCTCCCCAGAAAGGACAGGAGGTCCCAAGATGACTTAGTTCAGCATCCACTCTAGGCAAATTTGATTTCCTCATCCCAATATCAAGACTGGGTCAGGTGTTCCTCTGGAGGGAATGGGCTCCAAGGTGCTGGTCCAAGGTGCTTCAGATCCCAAGCTGTTTAGTGGTTGTGGTTTCCAGCTTGGATGTGCTTTGCTTTTTGTTTAAAGTCCACTAATGAGTGAGTACATTCTTTGCTTCTCTTTCTGGAATTGTGATACCTCACTCAGGAGGATATTCTCCATATCCATCCATTTGCTTGCAAATTTTAGAATATCATTTTTTTCTTACTGCTGAGTAGTACTCCATTGTGTAGATGTACTACAGTTTATTAATCCATTCCTCAGTTGAGGGGTATCTAGGTTGTTTCCAGGTTCTCGCTATTACGAATAATGCTGCTATAAACATAGTTGAGCTAATGCTTTTGGGGTGCGAATGTGTGTCTTTAGGGTATATGCCCAATAGTGGCATTGCTGGATCCTTGGGGAGCTTGATTCCTACCTAGTTTTCTGAGAAACCACCATATTGCATTTCAGAGTGGCTGAACAAGCTTACACTCCCACCAACAATGGAGGAGTGTTTCCCTTGCTCGGTATCCTCTCCAGCATAGGCTGGATGACACTTTTTCTAAAGAGTTCTAGCATAAATGCTGTCATTCACCCTTCTGGCTCCAGTTGAACATTATATGGAGTTCACTGGTTCAGTTGAACAAGAAAGAGCTGGACATATGAAATGACAATACAGAAGGAAAAACACCAAGGCTATGCTAACAGGACCAGATGAAACATGATGTCTCAAAGTGTGTTTCTATGGAGAATCAAACTCTATACTGTAAATAAGGAAAATGCCTAAAAAGAATTAGAAATGATAAATAAAAAAGATAGGAAATGATTAGTTATACAATCAGGAAGAAAAAAAGGAACCCGTTATTCTCATTTCAAGTGATTTGTAAGTTTTATAGAAAAACATTAGGCCAGCGGTGTGAGCTAATAAAGATGTTCAAATGTTCTAAACTTTATAAAGAAAAAGAAGTAAATAAAAATTCAGTCAAATAAAACACCATCTAAATGTTAATTTTTTTTTTTAAATCTTATCCCTTATTTTGCAAGGATGTGAGACTGGTGTGAATTTCCTCAGACGAAGGATATATGGCCACACTATGAGGAACACCAGAGGAATGGATGGGGTGCTCCACTCTTTGGGTTCCCATCAGGGTCATCTGTGTCTCCTACCCTCTCTCCTCTACCCTACCTCCAGCTCCTGAAACAGGCACAGATGAATGCTGATATGTGATGTGTTGTGTTTCTTATTTCAGAGGAAGACATTTGTTTTCTGGCTTTGTGCCTTGCTTGTGCCAAATCTCTGCAGCCAGGAACCCCAGAGCTGAGGCAAAACAGAACGTTCCTACCCACCAGTATGGGTTTGACCTTGGACTTCAGGACGTTGCATCGTGAGTCAGCATAAGCAGTTACTAGCCGGGCTAGTAACATTCAAACATTCAAACCACCACTGCATAGAGGTGCTATAAATGAATACTATGTATGGTTAAAATGGAAAAGCAGGCTTTATTTCTTAAAGACACAATCTTATTACCTTGTCAATAACTTTATATGTCAGCATATCTCCTTTGATGACCAGTAAACAAAGCATTGTGTCAGAATTTTAAGTTGAAAAAGGAGGTGAAAAATAATTTCTGTGGCATCAATCCCAAGTGGTTTAACATCTTCTTATCTCAGCTCTTGCTTTGCCAAGAGAGCCATGCTAATCACTGCCAGACAATGTAGGTCTGGGATGAACTTCTTAACCCTTCCTTAGGCATCAGAGACAGAATAGCAAACTCTCTGCTTGCTGGAGACAATGTCAGTATTTGCCACTTGGTGGCAGTGATGGGTTCAGACCAGGTTGAGAAGATACTGAATCAGCTTCCTGATTTACCTTCTGCAGCTCAGGACTCCCGGATTACAAATATAATTCATGTAATATTTTGCACTATTTAACTTACCAGTGTAGAAAAGTTCCCTTAAAAATGAACACAAGTAATATAGGTGAGACTAACTCCAAATTATCCCTCTTTTGTGATTGATTCCACTGTGGTTGGGATTCTCTGCTGATAGGTTTTCGTTTTTCAAATCAATATCTCTTATCACCAAATGTTCCAGCAAATATTTCTTGGGGCCCATAGTTATTTCTGGGGGGGACCAAAATAAATCTGTCATTAAAGAGACCAAAGGGAATTGCAAGGAATGTCTGCAGGATACTTATAGAGACTGGAGAGTGTCTGGGGACCAGGTGCAATTTTGCCAATATCAGGGTTCAGAGGTGAAGAGGCAAGGGGCAGGGTGGGGGGTGGAGTCTGAGAAATGCTGCAGGGTCAACATGATAAAGCATGGTGGCTTCTCAGTAAAGCAGTAGGGATCTGGTGGCTGGTGACTTACCTGTGAGGCAGTGGGGATGGGGTGGGGATCTAAGGCAGCCTGTAATTTTAGCTTTGTTCATACCATTAATGGAATGGACTACTGGAGAAAATGTCACACATTCTGAAGCTTGATGAGATCTGAGACTCATAGATTGCATAAGTAGGTGTGTGTTACAAACTATTGTGACAGTGTTATTTTACACAAAAGCAGTGATGTTCTGGATATGATGTAAATGAAGGACCTGAGACGTAGAGATTGTCTTGAGTTATTAAGTGCATCCAATGTGATCACAAGGACCTTCATAAGACAAGGAGTCAGAGGGATATGTCATGTGACCGTGGAGAAGAGGGAGAAAAAGTGGACCAGTGAGGAAAGAAAAGGTCAATGGGCAGAGAGCAGGGTAGCATCTAGAAATTGGATGTGTGAGAACACGAATGCTCCTACTATCTCTACACAATGCACAGGCCTGCCAGCCCATCAGACACTTTGACTTTTATCGCTGTAAGATCATAAATCCGATGTTTTGAAACACCAAGGTTGTGTTAATGGAGACTCCAGGCACCCGCTTACATTATTCACATAGTCACGACCTCCATCTTTCCTTGTTTCTTCCACAGTCTTTGTAGACTGCAGCTATCAGCATCCCTGTGCATCATGTGAATCCTGGCTTCTCATCCTTCAGAAGGAGCAGAACGCGCATCAAGAAAGAGCTTCAGCTTTCAGCACAGTGAATTGCTGGACCTGTGGAGACTGTAGTAGCTCCAAGCCACGCTTTTATTTTAATCAAGTGCTATACTGACTGCAGTTACTAGTAACATCTTGAGAACGCAGCAATTAATTTATGCTGGAAATAGCACTGTGGATATATGTTTTAAGACATTTCTGGAACCTACTCCAGTACTTTTTTTTTCCCCCATAGTTACTTGATAGCTTAGTAGTTTCTGTGTGTGTCTTTAAACCTTGCCTGCATGGCGATCAGTTTTTATAGATCCTGGAATGCCTATAGTGCTCAATAGTGTAGAAGCTGCAGGAGTCTAGAACTCATTCTAGGCTAGGTCAAGGATCAAACTCACCTGATGGTTGCCTAGGCAGCTAATCTACAAGGGATACAGCTGTGACTAGAAGTTGCAAGACCGGAGGACCAGAACTTCCATATGCATCTATCTGTGTCCTGTCTTTTTTTTTTTTTTTTTTTTTTTTTTTTGTCAGCTTGACACAAGCTAGAGTTATTTGGGCAGAGGAACCTCAACTGAGAAAACACCTCTGCCAGATTGCTGGTAGGCAAGTGCATTTTCTTGATTAATGACTGATGTGAGAGGTTTCAGCATGGCGGTGATATAACCCCTGAGCAGGTGATCCTGAGTTGTTTAAGAAAGTAGGCGGGGCAAACCAAAGTGAGCAAAATGGTAGGCAGCATTCCTTCACTGTCCCTGCTTTAGTTTCTGCTTCTAGGTTCCCGCCCTGCATTAGTTCTTGCCATGATTTGACAATGGAAGTCAAAAGGTTACTTTACTGTTTTTTAACATGCAAAATCCATGCACAATTATCACAAGACAGAATGGGAAGTCTGAACTGAGTCAATAGCTTCTCAGCTCATTTCTGTTCCAAAGGGCCCACACATCCCTCTACTCTGCCATATCTTTGGGTCCATTCCCAATAAAACCCCCACCTCTTGGATCAAAAAGTGCTCCCTTCAATTGGCTAGCAGACCAGTGACATAACAATGATTTCCCTCAGTAATGGAGTCATGAAATAAACCCTTTGCATCCCAAGTCACTTTTGTTCCTGGTGTTTTACCACAGCAAAAAGAAAACCTAAGAGAGTATGGAAAGGGAACTTGGGTGTAAGTCTTTACATATAAGAGATCAGATCTCCTACACTGCAAAGCCCTGAGTCATTTACAAGATCACACCTGAGTGCAGCTCTTGTGCCTTGGTTGAGCTCTGGCTACATCTATGAAGTCTTGGCTCAGTTTTGTTCTCAAAGCCAAGGGAGATAGACACTGCTAAGATGCTGCTTCCTGACCGGGTATAGTGTCTCCATCATTACCAAGTAAAGTTTGGTACTGACATAGGGTAGTCAACAGTCTTACATATTCTTTGTGATTTCTTATAGTTAGGGGCTGTTAAAAGATAATTCTGGGGGTGAGATGGCTCAGTAGCTAAGAACACTTGCTCTTCCAGAGGACTCAAGTTCAGTTCCTACCACCCATGTTCAGCAACCCACAAATTGCCTCTAATTCTAGTTCTAGATCATTTGACATGGTTTTCTGGCCTAAACAGGCACCTGCACACATGTGGCATATATTCCCATATATACTGGAATAAAAATCAATCTTTGTTTTATTTATATTTTTAAGGAGATGATCTTGGCTCAAATTGTCCCAATTGCCATCTTATTTATGAGGTCAGAGCTATAGTAAGCTTTGAAATTCTTACAAACAGAAGTATACTAAGCTGCTAAAATAACCCATTAGGTGAGACTAATAGGCAAATCAGACATCCCTGAAGCTATCTGATTGGAGATGTTGAGTTTCTTAATCAAGTGTGTGCCTGAGGTGAAGAAGAGGGCAGGCAGATGCAAGGAAAACGACACTTAGGGTTCTGTTATTTAATTTTGGAAAATGTACTTAATTTATATAACAGTACATGGCCATATGTGCTCTACATTACATATGGATTGTGGTTTAGAGCTTTAAAAATTAGAATGTGAAGGGGGTTGGGAGAAAGGAAAAAAGACGACATAGAAAGTTTCCGTTTTTGAGACTCTCACTTCTTTCCACAGAATTTCTGCATTAAAATGGTGGAATGCTGGACAAGCACATTCCAATCAGAATGACTTTTCTCTAAGGGTCTGGCATCTTTCTGATTACCTCATGTCCACTTGAGGATGTCCATTGGCATTTGCAAGCAGTGGGATCCTTGGCAAATTTCTTGATTTCTCTGTCTCTTCTCCCCTTGTCTGTGAAGTTGGAGACGCAGGAGAGTTACTGTGAGCAAGTAGATTGCACATACATGTTTTAAAATCACCCTCCACACAGTAAGCATTTCTTTGTTTTGTTTTGGCTTTTTAAGATGGGGTTTCATGTATCACAGGCTGGTGTTTAGCTTGGTCTTTACCCGGAGCATAACTTGGATCTTCTGATTTTCCTATTCCTGGTCCCGGGATTACTTCCTGGTCTCTAGGTAGGTCTGATAAACTTCTGTGCCCTTCTTTTTCCCACATATTAGCCCCCTAGGTTCTAGACATTTCACAGATACAGAAAAGCATAGATGAACCAGATAAGGATGTTTATATCTGATTAGTAAAAATGTCAAATAATGCTTCAGGAATATATCAGAATGGTGCTGGATATACTGGAGATAATATGATATATAGTCATGTAGACTGCTATTTTGACTTAAATAATCCAAGGATTAGAAAGCTACTTGATTTATTTGTAATACATGTGTCACCATTATTTTTCCTCAAATAATGACATTACTGTATGTTTTATATTTGAAGTCATCTTAGAATGATTTTTACTTGCTTTGGGAAAAGGGTTAGTTCTGTATGGACCAAAAGGATTTGACAAGTTCACATTCATTAAAGTTTAATAATGAAGCTTAGAAGTCTATCTTTCCCAGAAGGTTTGGCACTACAAGAGGAGATACAGCAGAAAAAAAAGGAATATAACTGTAATTATAGAATTCCAGGCATCAGAGAGAGCCGGGATTTTTCATAGATGCTGTTAGGCCCCAGGCAGCCTACAAATCATAGCTTTTAGGTTCTAGGATCCTACAGTACTAAATTATAACCCTCATAAGTAAAATATGTGTATGTATCAGTTAGGCAAGCAGTCATTTACTGAGGGCCCTAGAGGAGCACACAGAAGTACCAGTATAAGCAATGATCCATCCTTGCTTCCAGAGAGCTGCCAGTTTAGTTACGAAGCCAAACTTAAAACAGACCAGCTATATAATCTACTGGATGGACTTGGATGCATGTGTGGAATACTTGTTCCCAAAATGATTAAGAATTTCAGTGCAGTGTCAGCATGAGAGCAAGCATAGGACACTTCTAAGGACAGGGACCAGAGGAATGTGCAACAAAACATACGCTCTGCTTAAACATTTTAACAACACAAACATTTGCCTAGAGACATATACAGAGCACTCACTGTGAGATAAGATAGACAGAAGCTGCTGAGGCTGAAGGATGGGGCTTTACCTTGAAAATAAGATTCTGTTTCTCAGACAATTGGGGTTCCAGGGATGCTCTACATGGGGGAGTTTATTGGATTGGATCTGAACTGTTTCCCATGGGATCAATTCTTTCCCAGCTGGCAGGGCTATATTTGGGGAGCCTGTAGAATCCTTAGGAAGTAGGTCCTGGCAGACAGAAATAGGTCAGTGGGAGTGGATCTCTGCTGGTTGTACCTGGCTGCTGCCTTAAGCTCGAAAGTGAACAGCCTATGCTGATTGTCCTTCTTTCATGACCTGACTTGAGCTGCTCAGTCATTCACTCCCCTCCATGATGGACTGTTACCATGGAAACCAGGAGTCAACATAAATCCACTCTTCTTTAATATCTTTCCTCTCTCTTTCCCCTCCCCCATCTCGTATTCTGTGCCCAGTGACATGAAAAGTAATTAGGCCAGGAAATACCAGAAAAGCAGAATTTTCTTTTGCAACTCCTTCATTAAATCTGGTCAAGAAATCTGCAACTCACGGCATCCCAGGTTATGCTCTGGGGAGTACTCTGTCAATCCCAGACAGAGTGGACCATCATATTGGTGTTGGGAGCTGGGCTTTTTGTTCAACTCTTACCCACTGAGCCATCTTTTCACCACTAACTAATTAAATAGGAATTTTCAGTAACTGGTTGTGACGTTTTGGATATTCAGTGTTCTTCTTGTAAGCTTGGTTCCTGACGCAAACAGAGATCAGAAGAAAGAGTCTTGTGGACTTAGGAGATCATGAGTGTTCTTCTTTCAAACAGATTAACTTACCGATGGATTCAAAAGTGAACAGACCATTGAGAGATGGTGGAACCATGCAAGGTGGTGTCTGGTTGGGGGAAGAAGGACCTAAGTGAGCATGTTCTTGGAGGATATATCTTGTCTTGGCCCCTCCCTGTTGCTCCTTTTTCTGTTTTCTTATCATTATAAGGGCAGCTCCGCTTCACTGTGCCCTCTTCCCATGTTGCTCTGCGCCACTGTCAGCCCACAGGGATGGAGCTGAGTGACCTTGGGCTTAAACCTAGTCAAAATAAGCCCTTAAGCTGTCACCTCTGGCATTTGTCATAAGGGTTTGCGAGTTATACTTTCTATAGCCCACTATTCAACTTTGCTATGATCAAAGCTTATTTACAGTCTTTTCTGATCTTCCAGCCCCACCCCCATATTTTAATCCTCAGATTTTATTTTGGATTGGCATATAGTTTTGTTTTCCACTATTCCTACCTTGACTTTACTGCTCTTATTAGTCTACTAAGTAATTTCGAAGGTCGACCTAGAGTCTGTGACTCATTTTTACCCAGGACTAATAGTTTTAGAACTTACTCTTGTTCTCTTGGTTTGGGGTTCAGCAGCGGCTCATCCTCACCAGAGGGCTTCGCCTTAGAACACTCCTTGGGTGAGTGAGTTCTTCCGCACTTGCTGGGTTCAGCGTCTTGGTTACTCCTTCGTTTTGGTAGATTTTTATCATGTAGTAACTTCCTGAGAAAGAGCATGTAGGAGATCATCTCTCTGAGTCACCTGTCTCAGAATTGATCTGTCCCCTTTTGTGCTCAGTTGAGGGCTTGGTAACTATGTCTAGGGTCCAAGAGTGGTTTGCTGTTTGTAAGTTATGACAAATTTTAACATTTTGGAAGTAGATATATTTTTGCCTATTGTTGGAGAATGTCATGTCTGCACACAGAGTATCCAATCACTGCTATCCTTCTCTCCCACAGCTCCTTCCTTGCATCCCCCGGTACTCTTTCTTTCTTTCTTTCTTTTGGTTCTCTTTCTTTTCTTAATCCTACAGAGCAGTCCAATATTGCTGTCAGCATGTGCATGAATGTAGGGCCATCTAGTGGAGCATAGGAAACCTACAGGGAGCCAGAGCCCTGATGAAAAGAAAGTCTCAGCTTCCAAAAGCTTTTTAGCCAGGGGAGGGGCTTGGAGTCCCTCCTTCTTCCATGCTAGGATTCTGACCTGTGGGATCCTGTGCATGTCGTGTATGTGGTCACAACTGTTGTGACAGCATGTGGGCTACAGGCCTGTGGTGCTTGGCGATTGCTGTTTCTCAGAACTCCCCTTCAATCTCTGGCTATTACAACTTTCTGCCCCATCCTCTGTGATGATGTCTGAGACTTGGTAGTGTGTGCACGACACAATTGTCCCATTTGGGGCTGAGTGTTCCACACTCATCTATTTTCTGCACTTTGAAATATACAAAGATGAAGAAGAACATTTCGTGACACCTGAAAATTATATGCCACTCAGAATCTGATGTCTGTAAAACAAAGTTTGGTCAGAGCACCATCTTCTTATTTTATTCGTTGATGTGTTGCCTGTGCGTACTTTCCTACTCTAATGGCAGAGTTGAACAACTGAGAGAGTCTGACCCATATGGTATTTGCTATCTGATCCGTCATGGAAGAAGTCAGCCAGCTCTTGATCTACTTGGTCAGAGTGAAAAACAAATAACCCAGTTCTCGTTGTGACCCCCAGAGAACTGAACCATCACCATAGTTACCCACCTCTCCTCCATCTCTCTGCCCCCTTTGTCAGTCCTGTTATTCCACATCCTCCTTGTTCTCCTGCTTCCAGAAGGCTCTGCAGATAACAGAACATTTGCATTTTTGGCTCTCTCTGACCACCCCTCGCTCTCCCATCAGCTGTCCACAGGGCTCATGGTCTCCTTCACTTCCTTCAGGCCATTGTTCAGCTGTCATGTTCTTCGTCTTTTCTATACTTTCCACCCACTTTTTACCTGCTCTCTAGATTCTATGTATTTCTTATTTTGTATTATTATTTTTCAATTTTTCTTCCTTGACAATTATCTCCATTGCACACATTACATTGATATTTCTGGTCCTAGAACCAGAATGCTTAATCCAAGCATAAGAAGAGAAGTTCATTGTTGTATTTTCAGGTCTAGAATGGTGCTCAAAAAGATTTGCTGAATGAAGACACACAAAATTCTAAGGTGAAATTTAGATTTCTTTGGAACTTTGAAGGTTTCACCCACTTGTCTTAGAAGAGGGTTAGAAGCCCATACCTTTAACCCCTTGTTTCTGTGGTGAGACTGCCTTTCTCTGTTTGAGGGCGCCATGGGCACGCCGTTCCTCACCACACTGTTCTCCTTGCTCTTGGATATTGTGGTACCCTGCCTGGATTCATCCTTCTTCCTCATTAGCTTTCATACCCTAAATCTGTTGACATCTCTCAAGCTCTGATACTCATCTTTGGAGGAATTGTACTTTTCTTAAATTGATAATTTACATTATTTAACATATTTCCTCTTGCCTAAATGGAGCCTTTGCAGAAGTGAGGATGAAAAATGAACCTGTAGTTACACCACCCACTTTGAAGTCCAGCCACTGTGAGATAATTCTAATTGTACAAGTCAGATGGTATGCTCCAAGGATTTACGGGACTTGAATGCTGGTTACATAACTATAAGAAATGAAGCAGTTGTGGATATCTTTGATAATGGTATCTAAGACATGCTGTGAAGTTAGCCCTTACTATTTTTAATACTATGTAAAGCAGGGAGCTAGAAGATAACTTCTCAGAGGGAGAAGCTGAGACAGTACCTCCTGGAAATAGAAATGAATGTACAAATACACTGCAGAATCTTAGTTTTGTTTCTGGTCAAAATGTTCAGTGTCTTAGTTTATTATTCTATTGCTGTGAAGAGACACCATGACCAAGGCAACTCTTTTTTTAGTTTTGTTTTTGATTTTTTATTATGAATAAAGTCATATTTTTTATCCATGTATCCCCTTGCTCAAACTCCCTTCCCTTCCCCCTCTTGACCCCTCCCAGTCACTCTCTCTTCTCCACATCTCCTTATCTTCTCCCTAGCAAGAGTAGGTGTCAAGATCCCAAGGTGGCTTAGTTCAGCATCCACTCCAGGCAGATCCCCTTTCCTCGCCCCAAGATCAAGACTGAGTCCGGTGTTCCTCTGGAGGGAATGGGTTCCAAGGTGTTTTAGATCCCAAACTGTTCAGTGGTTGTGGTTTGCAGCTTGGGCATGCTTTGCTTTTTGTTTAAAGTACACCAAGGCAACTCTTAAAACATTCAGTTAAGCCTTGAGGGAGCAGACAGGGATAGCCCTGAAGCGGTAGCTAAGAGCGTTATATCTTTATCTACTG
>PVIH01011481.1:27294-69045 GCA_004025045.1 Sigmodon hispidus
AGAGAGAGAGAGAGAGAGAGAGAGAGAGAGAGAGAGAGAGAGAGAGAGAGAGAGAGGCAGAGGCAGAGGCAGAGGCAGAGAAAAAGACAGAGACAGAGAGATAGAGACAGAGGCTGGGCCTGGTGTGAGCTTTGGAAACCTCAAAATTCAGTCCCAGTGACACACCTCCTCCAACAAGGTCACACCTCTTAATCCTTCCCAAACAGTTCCACTAACTGGGACCCAATAATTCAAACTTGAACCTATGTGAGCTGTTTTCAATTAAAGCACCACATTTGGTGCTTCTTCACTACACAGATTTGATTTGCCTTTTAGCTCTGTCTCAGTCTCTTTTTTTTGCTGCTATAAGAAAATATCCCAGGCTAGTGTATTATAAATAATAAATATTTGTTTCTTACAATACCAGAAAGCTCAAGATCAACTGGTTGGCTTGGAGTCTGTTGAGGGCCTGTTTCCTAGTTCATATATGGTGATCTTCTTGCTGGGCCTTCTGTAAGAACAACAATCTTATTCACGTGGGTGCTGCCTCATTAGTTAATCTTTTCCTACAAGTCCACCTCCAAATACCACAGTGAGGTTAGGTTTCCAGATATGGATTTGAGTGACATATCCAACCCTTATGAAGTTCTTCTGAAATCAATCTACTGAGGTAGGTTTTCAAGTTATCATTGACTCTCCAAATGTGTTCTTTTTCTGTTTCTGCAAAACATTATTATTAATTTTTTTTATTTAAAAATATTTTACATACCAACCAGAGTTCCCCTCCTCTCTCTCTTCCTTCTGCTCATCCACAGCTACCCTCACCTCTAACCCCATCCCTTCCTCAGAGAGAGTAAAGCCTTCCATGGGGTGTCAACAAAGTCTGGCATATTAAATTGAGACAAGACCAACACCCCCACCCCCCACCCTGTAATCAAGGCTGAACATTGTATCCCTCTATAGGAAATGAGCTCTAAAAGGCCAGTTCATGCATTAGGACTAAATCCTAGTACCATTGCCAGAGACCCTAAAACTGCCCAAGCCACATGACTGTCATCCATATTCAGAGGGCCTAGTTCAGTCCCATGCAGGTTTCCCAGCTGTCAGTCCAGAGTCAGTGAACTCCCAGTAGCTCAGGTCATCTGTCTCTGCGGGTTTTCCCATCATGATCTTGACCCCTTTGCAAATATACCCTCCTCCTTCTTTTCAACTGGGAGCTTGGTCCAGCGCTTAGTTTTGGATCTCTGCATCTGCTTCCATCAGTTGTTGGATGAAGGTTCTATGATGACAATTAGGGTGGTTGTCAATTTGATTACAGGAGGCCAGTTCAGGCAGCCTCTCCACTATTGCTTGGAGTCTTAGCTGGGTCATCCTTGTGGATTCCTGAGAATTTCCCTAATACCTGGTTTCTCCCTAACCTCCAAATAGCTCCCTCTATCAAGATATCTCTTTCTTTGCTCTCTGTCTCTCCCCCAACTCTACCATCCTGTTTCCTCATGTTCTTTTCACAGCTTATCTTACCCCACCCCATACTCTCAATTTACTTAGGAAATCTTCTCTATTTCTCCTTACTAGGAGGATCCATGAATGTCTCTCTTAAGGTCCTCCTTGTTACCTAGCTGCTCAGAGGTTGTGGATTATAGCCTGGTTATCCTTTGCTTTATGTCTAATGAGTGAGTAGATACCATGTTTGTCTTTCTGGGCCTGGGTTGCCTCACTCAGGATTTTTTTTTTCTTCCTAGTTCCAATTGTTTTCCCATTCATTTGCCTGAAAATTTCAAGATGTCTTTTATTTGCTTATTGCTGAGAAATACTCCATTGTATAAATGTACCTTTTTTTTTTTAAAAAAAAATATTTTTCAGTTGAGGGGCATCTAAGTTGTTTTCAGGTCCTGGCTATTATGAATAATGTTGCTATGAACATAGTTGAGCAAATATCCTTGTGGTATGAATCCTTTGGAGATATGCCCAAGAATGATGTTACTGGATCATAAAATAGATTGATTCCCAGTTTTCTTAGAAACTACCATACTAATTTTCAAAGTGGCTGAATGATTTTGCACTCCTACCAGCATTGGAGAAGTGTTCCCCATACTCCACATCGCCTCCAGCATATGCTGTCATCAGTGATTTGATCTTAATCATTCTGATGTGTGTAAGATAATATCTCAGAGTTGCAAAACATTATTATTAACACAATTCTTATTGACATTTTGATTATGAAGTGTGGAATATATTGGCTTTGAGGCTATTGTTGTGGGATATTCGTATAGTGTGTGAAAATATATTGTTGTTATTGGGTTAATAAAGAGGTAAATGGCCAATAGCTAGGCAGGCAGGAAGAGATTAGGTGGAATTTCCAGGGACAGAGAGGATTCTGGGAAAAAGAGAGACCCAAGGAGAGATAGATGGAGGAAGCAGGATGTGTGGTGCATGATTTAATCCCATGCTTGCTTCTCACATATGTTGTGATTAGCTAAGACTTTTTTTTTTTTTTTAAATTGAAATTGCAAGACTTTGCAGCCACGTTTCAGCCTCTATGCCAACTTTCTTCTTAGAGATGAACTGGTGAGGACTGTCAAGTTTCAGGTCTAAGATCTGACAGCATGGGCTTACTGAGTATGTTCAATGATGTCTATGAAAGGGTCAGATTTTCTTCCTAGTGTGGATGCGTTTGTGATTTCGCTACTGGATGATTCTTTCTATGGACTGATATTTGGCTTAACAGGAGCATCTTGAGTTTGAATAAAGTTTTATGTATTAGGGCAGGAAGCCTTTTGTGATAGATCTTTTTAATTGGTCCCTCCTGGAATTTACACTTTCTAACCCGCAGTTCTCTAGTGAGGCAGACTAGACCAAGTGCCAGATTTGTGATCCATACAGTAATGATCCATACAATAGAAAATGTAGCATCTGGGATGACATTGACAAGGTGATTTCTGTTTCACTCCCTCTCTGTTGTCTCATTCTCATTCTCCTTTGATCATTCCACTGTAGCCAGTTGCCATGCTGCAGTCTGTCCTAAGGAGAGAGCCATGTGAGAAGGAACCGAGATTGGCTTGAAGGCAATAGTCATCCACTTGAGGCCTCTGAGTCCCACAGCTCATTAGAAACTGAATTCTACAAACAACCACACGAGCAATCTTGGATGAAGTTACTTTCACTATTGAAACTTGAGATGACTGCCTCTCTTGACATCATCTAGCTTAACTACCTTTATCCAGAGAACCTGGTGAAACTGGGCTCTGAGTCTCAGAAACTCCAAGTTCATAGAAACCACAAGATACTTGGTATTTACTAGTTGAAGCAGTGAAGGATAAATGCTGGCTTGGACATGGTTTGTGGCTATCACTCAAAGGTTCAGATGCTAGAGGCTTGGTCCCAGTGTAGCTTCTACACTACTGAGAAGGGGTGGGTCATTACGAGGTGGGCTGACTAGAAAGTGTATATGCCCTTGTGTGTGTAGGGGTGGGGAGGTGGGAGTGTGGAAACCAGAGGGTGACAGGGTTGTCTTCCTCTATCAGTTCTCAACCTGTTATTATTTTTGAGACAGGGTCTCTTACTGACCCTGGTACTTACCTAGAGTTAGATTGGTTATCCAGTGAGCTCAAGGGGATCTCTTTGTCTCCATGTCTCTCCACACAGTATTTTGGTGGCAGACATGCTTTTGTGGCATTGTACTTAGTGTTTTATACACATGTTTTGGATCCAAATTCTGATCCTTATGCCTGTATGGCTGGTACCTTACTGAGCAAGCCATCTCCCCAGCCCAAGACTTAACTGTTTAAGAATAGCTTTTAGTAAGTACATCTGTACTTTCTCTTCAGTGGATCCCACATGGTTGGGAGAGAAATATAGAAATGATTGCATCTAAAGATGATCAAATGTTGACATCTAAACCCACATACTTTCAGATTTATATGAAGTTGGAGTTACTAGTGGTAGTGAGTGGGTTCTGGAAATTAAACTTTGGTCCTCTGGAGGAACAGTATTTACTCTTAACTGCTGAGCCATCTCTCCACCCAACATGACAGGAGAAGCTTTGCTCATCCTCATGCCCATGAATTACCTTCCCAACAGGAAGGTAAAATCAGGAAGGTTTCATCCATGTGTCCTGGAAAGAAGCACACTCGATTGTCTTCTGTGATAAATGAAGTCAGGTAGATGAATATGCCTGCTATGACGGTGTGTATCCAGGAGGGTTCAACAAGAATAAGAGGGAAGACAACAGAATTGAGGAAGTAGAGCTGAAACTTCCCCTTTTGAAATAGCCTTATTTTCTGGCTAGCTTATAATGGTAACTTTGTGTGGGCTGAGCCTCCAGGGCTGTAGATACTTGGAGTGGAATCTTCAGTCTTGACCTTAGACTATTATGAGCATTCTGAATTTGGAGATCCAGTGGCAGCTCTTGGACTCGCTCTTTTTCTATTGCGTGTAAGTAAAGTCTCTCTGACTGATATAGAAGCAATTGCTGGGTGATATGAATGTACTCTTTAACTGTCTTTAGAACAGCCAGGTCTGGAATAGGGCTCTTGGGATGTGAAGTTGGCTGACTTCTCTTGAACACATGGTGCTGAAGCTGTCTGCTGCAGGCCTCTGAGTCTCCCAGCACTGTGAGGAGGACAGTTATGCATGCTGTTTGCTCTCTCCTTGCTACCGAGGCTCGAACTGGGACTTGCTTGGACTGAAGCCCGTGGTTTGATTTAGAAACACTCACTTCAGCATTTGTTTTAGTCCTGAAAGGTTCACTTGGAGGAATGCTCTGTGACCCCCACATTAGAGAGAGTGTGTTCTTTGTGGGGAATTCCCCTTGCATAAAGGCAATGGGAGGGGAATTTTCTTTTAGATGAAGGTCAACAGCTACACAGATCATCTCTTGTTTGAAAGCTAGGGCTGGGTGTTGCTGATTCAAAGGCTTTTACAGAAGGCATAGGACGTGTTCAGCTTTTCTTTGAGTATATGTAAAATAATTAGAATTTAATTATAGAGGCAGATTTACATCCTATCAAGGCATCTTTGACTGTAGTAGTAAACTTTTTTAGAATTTAGAAGTTTCTAATCCAACCCTAGGCAGAGTATGGTCATAAATAGAAGCTGGTTTCTATGTGGCGACTTCTTTTTACATAGAATTAAAACATTTTTTTTCTTTCTTTTTTTTCCTCTTCGTACAGTGTAGGTATAAAGTTTTGTTGGTATGCTTATTGTTTAATTTACTATCTATTCTTCTCTCTACTGTATTTATATATCAGGTGTCTTTTCTGCAGAAGGTCCATGTGTGACCATTTCAGGCAAATTGCATTTGGCAAACGCACATCACTAGGACACAGAAGTAGGAAGTTCTCTCCTGCGGTAGCCTGCTGTGGCAACAAGAGATAAGAAATTACTTCATGGCTATTGCCTGAGACTTTCCTTTTGACTTGTGTCTCCTTCTCGAGTAGATCACTTCTGCTTTCCATCCAGCTTGGAGGCCAGGTTGTGTGAGCCAGTAGCTGAAACACAGGCTGATAATTTGCTAGTAGGTGTGATATTTAAATGATGGGTGTGTATGTGTGAAGAAAATTCTCAAAAATAAGATTTTATTTGTGTACTGGAGAAAATACTGCAAACGGGGGGATTTGCTATAGCTTTAAGGCTAAAACAAGCAACTTTCACAAGATAGGCTCTTAGTGATATTTGTTAGATGAATGGATAGGATGGTTCATAAAGGTCATGGAAAGGTCGTCATTCTTTCTGTTACCCAGGCAACAGAGAAAGTAAAAGTTAGAAGAGGTTAGGTTGAAGCGGGGCAGGATCTAAAATTGTGAGAGAAGAAATGCTGTGTAGAAAATTGTGGATAAAAAGGTCAGAATGGTATAAAGAGTGATAATATGGTAGTAAAAATGGTGATGGAAGAGGCTATGATAAAGATGATGGAGGTGACGGCTGAGGTGCTGAAGAGGTGAGGTAGATGTGGTAGATGTAATAGGACAGTAGAGGCTGTGATAATGGTAGTGGAGATGTTGGAGGTGATGATGGTAGCAATGGATGATACAATAGATTGTTACACCTAGGTTATCATTGCTCAGGTTATACTTCTTGACAACAAAGGCGATAGTAGAGATGTTGAGCATGATGGAAAAGGTAATGATGGAGAGGGTAGAGATTACAACAGAGGTTACAGAGCAGGTGACCTGGAGACAGTGGAAGCAACATTGGAAGTGATGGATGGCAGATGATAGAGGCAACAGTAGAGGAAATGGAGGTGATATGGGGATGGTGAGGTGCTGATGGTGATGCTGGGGAAGTGACTGATGTTAGTGGGGATGATAGTGATGGTGGTGGTGGTAGTCAAGGTACCGGTGGGAATTGTGGCCATGTTGTTGGAGGTGATGGTGGTGATTATGATCTCACCAGAAAGTTGTAGTTTGGATTCAGGCACATCTGCTCAAAATCTGTATCTACCACTGACTGTCTCTATAAACCACAAACTGCTGATCTTGTTGAGTTGTGTAAGAATTATAAGTTGGATGAAAAAGTGCCTACCCATGACATGGGGCTTCTCCAAATGGCAGCCATCAGGCTATTTTCTCCAGTTTTCAAGTCACCATACTCATCTCTAGAAATTTAACCATCTTTTCTCCTTTGGCTTTCTCCTGCTTCCCAAAATGGACTTGTGTCTTTTTAAGAGTTATTGCTGTGGTCTGAATGTACGCCTGTGACCTCTTTATGGCTACTCTGTGCCTGTCCTGGGAGGGGATGAGGAAGTGGAAGCCAAGGTTGAGATTCAAGCTCTTGTTTCTTCCTACACATGAAGACACATTGCCTTATCTATAGACACTCAGACTTCATCAGGCACCAAACCTGATGACTGGTGTCTTAATCTTTAATTTCTCAGCCTTTAGGACCCTGAGAAGTGAATTTCTCTTGCTTATGAGCCACTTAGTTTACACATTTCTGTGGCTGGGGGAGCAGAACAAGGCAGTCATTTATTAAACACAAACATTACAGCTAACAGCTGGCTAAAATGTTCAAATAAAGAAATATCACCCGTAAAATGATGTTTGGGGAATATTATCATATAATGCTTAAAAAACAGGAGCAGGACTCTTTAAAATTAAATAAAAATACTACAGAGAAGAAAATTGAGGAGAAATATACTAAATGATATGAAGAGTGGGTTTATAGCCGATGATTATTTTTTGTTTAGTGGTTTTTATTTTCAAAACTTTTTATTAGCAATATATACCTGCCATAATATTCTAAAAACATGGAAATAAATGATCAAAATCTTAGCCCATTTTGAATCTTCTGTTAAAGGTAAAACAATCAGCTTTCAGGGATTCTGTGTTTGTTCATGGATCACTGTGATCTCAGAAAAGACTCTGAATTGTGGTGTTTGGCTTTGTAGGGGAATCCCCATAGAGATTAGGGCTGGTGCAGAATCATGTGTCTGACCTCAGAGGAAAGCAACCAAGCTAGACTCCACCTGGGGCTATCTGATTTGATTAATTCCTTGACTCATATGAAAATAGGTTATTGTCTCCAAATGACGGCAGAGAATGGCTTTCTAGCAACTTCAATACTTAATTCAATAGCTTATAGCTTTTGGTTAACTTTAGATTTTCAAATGAAGAGTAATTCATTTTATAAGGATGTCTTACCATCTTGGGATATTTGGGGAGAGGGCAAAAAACACATTTTTTTGAAGACTCAATATGTTTTTGTTAGAAAGATCTTGTCGGGCTGTGGAGCTCACTCAGTGGGTAAAATGCTTGCTGTGTAAGCATGAAGACATGACTCAGAATCAGATCCCTAGAACTTGTATAAAAGTCAGGAAGGGAGTATGAGCCTGCAACTGTTGTGCTGGGTACAGGAGTCAGGGAGATACTGAGAACTTACTGTTTAGACAGTCTAGCGGAATTAGTGAGCTTCAGGTTTAATGAGAGACTCTGCCTCAAAATAGAAAGTGGAAAGTGATAGAGGAGGACTCCTGATGTTAGCCTCTGTCCTATCTACATTGGTGTGTGCACTGCCTGCTCATGAGTGTGCACAGATATGCACACACATACACATAAGCACACATACCTTTAAAACAAACCCATTTTGCTCCTGTCATCTCATTGTGCCAGAGTGTTCACTGTGGAGTCTGTTATTAGAGGCTTAACCAAAATGAAGTATTTTAACTTGTAGTTAGTAAGGAATCTCCTGTATTTGTCTTAGAGACCAGTGAATGATACAGGTAGCAGAGGAAAAGGTGAAGGACTAAAGAAACCTTATTGAAGACTTGCCTCCTGAACTGACATAGGCATAGAAATAGAAGTTATTAAAAGACAAAACATCAAAACATCAACCGAAAACTCATGCTAAACTAAAACACAGATGAGGTTTTTGAAAAAAGCTAGACAAAAATGAGTAGATCTTTACTGAAAACTAATTTACTAATTAAGGTTAGTATAATTAAGTTTTAGCTATAATTGTCAGTTTAGCACAATTAGAACCACCTGGAAAGAGCCTCAGTGAGGGGTCTATACTGGGTTGGCTTGTGGGCATGTCTGTGGAATATTGTCTTGAGTTATTTGATCTTGGATGACTCAGCCCACTGTGGGTGGAAGCATTCCCTACACAGGGGATCTTCTAGTGTAATAAGAGTGAAGGTCTCTAGTAGAGCACAGGACAGCAAGTGTTTCTTTCTGCTCTTGACTGCTGATGTGATGTGACTAGTTCTCTCCAGCTCTTGCTTCTTTGATTTCCCTGAAATGATAAACTGTAACCTGCTGTTGTTAGCTAACATAAATGTTTTCTTTCATAAGTTGTAGCTCTGAGCAACAAATGAGGCCCTGGACTTCATACTCAAGTTTTCTCATTTATAAGATTTGAGATAAACTTACATAACCAATTTGTTTTAATGTGTGGATCAAATGAACAAAGTGAATAAACACTGGAGAAACATGTTCTGAAAAAAAAAAAAGGAAAAAATACTAAAAACCGATAGAGCCCTTCCATTTTTAATTCATTTTAAAAAATAAACAGAGACTCAAATGGGATGCAAGAGTTCTGTTAGAAAGAAAGACTAGATACATGTGTGTGCATGTGTGTGTACATGCAGTGGACTGAATGGTAGCCTTCTCTCAAAGCCATGTGTTAGTGTTTTATCCCAGGTCTCTTAGAATGTGCTCTTACTTGGAAGGACATTCGACAGTTGTGGATGTTATTAACTAAATGAAGATGAGGTCCCACTGCAGTGGTGTGAATAGCATCCTTATGAGATGATGACCATGTCAAGGCAGATGCACAGGCTACCACATGAGGATGAGCCCCGGGAGTAGTGTGACTCAGTGCAAGCCAAGAATACTCTCAAAGTTAGAAACAGGAGAGACAGGGTCTCTACCGGTCTCAGAGGACCCACAGCCCTGCTGGCACCTTTATTAAGACTTCTGGCCTCTAGAACTGCAAGGGAGTAAGTTTTGGCTGTTTTAGATATTTAGTTTGTGTCAATTTGTTCATACAGCCCAGGGAAACTCACAGAGGATGGAATAAAGAATACCAATAATTTCAAGTGCTAGTCATAAACCCACCTGTATGCCAGCAAGAACTTCCAGGAACTGAATCCAAAAGTGACTCGTTTGTCTGACTGTAACCTGTGGCACTGGGTCCTGGTAGACACAGTTCACCATTGAATGGGAATAATAAAGGCTCAACAATGAAACATACTTACAGAATGAAAATTGGGCTGTTGTGATAAGTGTAAAGGGCATCCTTTCATAAAGGAGGCTGACTAGGGACCTTGCATTGATGTGCCATTTTATTGACTAGACATAGAATACCAGTTTCTATTTAGGAGAGACTCTCAAGTTGTACACTGTGCTTTCAAATATGAATTGAGTAGTCAGGGATTATGATGGCCCTTGGTTTGAAATAAAAAGAAGTTTAAAATATTTATTTTTTTACACTTATTTATTTGTGTGTGTGCACATACATGCATGCGCACTTGTGTGTAGACCTGAAAATGCCACTATGGTTTGCATGGTCAGGGAGCAACTGGTAGGTATCAGTTTTCTCTTTTCATTATATAAATGTCAGAATGAACTCAGGTCCTTAGGCTTATCAGCCTCTTTATTCCCTGAGCCGGCTCGCTGGCTTCCAAACAGAAAACTTAAAGCTCTAATTTAAGCATGTAGCAGACAGAGATTTCCTCACGGATGCACTCTGGATCCTTACAGTACTTTTTCTATAGTTGTTGATCACTTAGTTAGGTACTTAAATAAAGATTTTAGTGGCAGCCTCCATTGCTGAGATTTCCAGCATATTTTTGGGTTCCTCTGCGACATAAGAACCTCTTAAGGCCTCCTTTCAGCAGATTTAAATTACCCTGCTCTGTTTACCATACTCTTCACAAGCAGGGCTACAAACTTGTAATGAACGAAAAGACATCACTGCAGAAAGCTAGTTCATCTAATCTGTGCAAAACTGCAGTTGTTTACTCTGCCTCCTGACTTCCCCTTCCCTCCCCCTCCTCCCCTTCCTTCTCCTTGTTGTAGCTGCCTCCTCCTCCTTCCCCCCTCCCTCCTTTCCCCCTCCCTCCCCCTCCCTCCTTTCCTTTCTTTCCTCTTCATCTTTCCACTTCTCCCCTTTTTCCTTCCTTCTCCTTTTTTGGGGAAGGGGCTGAAAGCTAAAACCAGGGTTTCTTTCTTGTTTCTTTTTTTTTCCTTTTTACTTGTTTTGGGACAGGGTCTCACTAAGGTAACTGTACTGGTCTTAAACTGACTGTGTCGGTCCGTCCAGTAACATGTAATCCTTCTGTTTCAGCGCCTTTCCCCCCACCCCCCCAGTAGCTGGGGTTGCAAGCCTGTGCCGTCAGGCTGAGCTTTGATTTATTTCAACTTGTTATTAATGTTATATAATCTGCTTTGAAATACTTAGTGGGGATTTGTGACCGGATAGATTCTTTCAAGTTTGAACAGAATAGAATTATTAGTTTTTGGTGTGGAAGGAAAATGCTTTCTCAGCAGTTTTTTTGTCCTGATACCTAATGTCAGTTTTTTTGTCCTGATACCTAATGTCAGAAAGAAACAGTATTTAACCACTTATATGCAAATATCTTATAGTTAGATGATGGTGGTGATGTTATATGGGTAAATAGATGGCAGATAGTATTGAGTCTTAATATACGTAGAGAAATACAGATCTCTCAGAAGGGAATCAGCTCAAAGCACTCTTTAGGAATCTCAACATTCCTTACTTTGCTAAAATGTTCAGTAATTCTATGCAAGGTATCACAGTTGACTCAAAAGGCACTTGGGTGACAAAGTATTTTAAGGAGGAAACCTTGATTTCTTTGAAATAAAAAAATATTTGAAAACATAAAAGGATACATTTTAGATTCCTTATGACTGTTCTATTTGGATAGCTAAGAATGGAAATGTTGCAATGTTTTTATGGGCTAATGGAATTTTATGCACTTGCATCAATTTCTTAAACATGATGGGAGATTCTGCTACAGTAGAAAAATAATGATTATGACAGGAACATTGTATTCATTCACTCAGTGTGCAGGTCATTTATGACAACTGTGTTCTTTTCATTCATGAGAAGCCTGAAGTATGTGATACAAAGATTATACTGTTTAGTTCCTTGTTAGGTTATAAGTCCCTAACCTCTCTACATATCTTGACTAAAGATTTAAAGAATGAATTTTCTTTGTGAGTATGAAAGATAACATCTTTCTGTAAATGGTGAAGGTTCATTTATGAGCCTTTAACATTTACCCAGTGCTATGGCATATCTAATACTTCCCAGGGAATGTGTTAGATGTCTCATTGCAACAGAATGGCAAAACTCATCTTCAAAATATCTTTGTAGTTGTGCAAATTCACATGGCTTCATCTGGGTCAGGTCTTCTGACAGCAACTCTGTCTAAAGAAGGAGCTGAATTTGTAAATAAGGTCAGCATTATCCAGCCAGAGCTGGCTTTTACTTTGGAGCACAGCCTCCAAGATTATTTTGCACTTGAATTTTCAACTTGATTAATCAAGCAGGGCAGCATTGCCTAGGTCCCAGGGACTTGTCAAGCAAGGTTTGAACTGGGCACTAGAACACTACTTAGTTTTATTTTGTGAACACCAACAAACATTCCAAAGTTATGCACACATTCATTGTCTGGAGAGCAGGATCAGACCCCCCTGGTTTTTCTGAGCTGAGCAGCCTGCAGGCAGAGAACCACCAGACTCAGCACAGCTGAATCAGTGCCTGAGCAGGTGAGGCTTGGTGACTGTGAGCTCCCTCCCTGGTGAGTGCCTTTGCTTTTTAGTTACTGAACCTGGTGTTATTAGGATCCTAGATGTGGGGTTTGTTCATTTTCTACTTTGCTTTCAATAGCTCTGTGTGCAGTAAAGAGGAGGGCCTTCCCTCCTGGAGAGTGACGTGTCAGAAGGAAGATAGAGTGTCAGAATGTCCTTTCTTCCTTCTTCCTTTCCTTCCTCTTTCTTTCTGTGTATGAGCTGTTTGTGTGTCTATGCATGTCCACACATCTGTATGCATGGATAGGAAGACCTGCACAATGAGTGGATGAATACAATGCTCCCATGGCAATCATTATTGTCTTACTTTAACACTATTTCACCATGTCTAAGAAATTGATTTAGCTGCACATACTCTGCATCAGTTCAGAAAACTGTTGCAATGTTCTCAGATGTAGCTATCCATGCTAGTGGATGGACATCCTTAGGTAGTGAGCTGTCCTAAACAATTTCTGGAACTTTTTGGACAGTGAGAGCCACTGGGGTGAGCCCTAGAGTGAAGGTGGACAGTAGAGTCTAAGGGGGCTCCCTATTTTTAGCCAGAGTTCCTCAACAGCCCCAGATATGGACACATTTAACACAGTGTCTATTTCTAAGGGTAAATGACTACTTAGTTTCTCCAAGGAAAGGGTAAAAAAGCTTTATAGCCATTATCTAGGTTTTTTTTTTTTTTTTTTTTTTTTGACTAGAAAGCTCTAGGAATCAATGTTGCTATTAGCTTGCTGTCTTCCTCTGATGATAAAACAATTTCCTGACTGAGAACCTGGGTAAAGATCTGGGAGAAAGAGAAAGGTGAGGATTCCAGTACCAATATTTTGACTTGAGTCAGAATTTGAAACTAGGTCTGTTTGCCTCAGAGCTCTGTAATGTCTATGAGTTGGCTTGTTTGAGCTCCTGACCTTGAGTACACCCTGACAAGAATTAGGCAATGATATTGGCATGGCTTTGGGAGCCCAGGCTCTCTGTAATTCCAAAAGAAGGGAGTGACAAACCAAGTTTCTATTAGATGGAATTTCTTCCTGGTACTACTAATCTTTCTAGGGTAGCCCCTGAATTTGTCTTGGGGGAGAACACATACACATATACACAAGCATGCATACACACACACATACACACACACATTTATTTTAGGACGTTCAAGGCCTTATGCATGCTAAGAAGGCACAGTAAGACTGGGCTGATTCCTAAACCCTGTTTTTATTGGCATCTCTTCCTGACCTTATGGCATACCCATTGCCTCATCTTCATGATGCTTCTAAGACTCTATCACAGAGTGATAAGTGCTATCTGTCTCAGAGGGCAATCACAGTGGCTCAGAAGTCATTCACGTTGATTTTCCACTTTAAGGTTCTATCATCCACTTCTGGGGTCTGTGTGAGATGTAATGGAAAGAACATTTTAATTAGCATAAAAGATGTTCTAATAGGAATGGGAGCCTTGCGGAGCATGCCCATCCTCAGTGCAGTTTGACGAAGGAGAGAAACCCTTCAAAGTTTTCCAAGACTCTTTAATCAGGAGGCTTTGAAACACAACCACATAAAATTACTAACATTAGCTTCTTGACACATTAAGTTTAAACAGCGAGGTAACTCTTTGTCCTTTAGAGGCTTTCAAAAGAAGGTAAGCTTTCCAAACAATCAAAACATGATCAGCAGGTCTGATGAAGCTCAAAGAAAGACATAAGAAAATGCCGCAATTGCTGATATTTCAGCTGCATTTGTCCCGCATGGTTTTAATGAAAGCCATAGCAGGGTTCCTTGTAAGAATTACAGCTTTTAAATCTGGGACAAAGCATCTCTTTGTCAGGGTCACTTTTGGCCATTTTAGGGTGTAGAAATGCGTTGTCAGCCTTCAGGAAGAAACAAGCTCTTCCAGTTTCCATTCTCCTAGGAAAGACTAGAAATCAGACCTAAATAAAGTTACGAGAAGTCGTGAAGCCTTCCCCACCCCCACACTTTTCTACAGCTGAACCTGCTTAGGAAGTAAGAATGAATTCTTAGCTTGGGTTTCATGTTGCAAACACTAGAACTTCCGCAGGCAGAGTGTTAGCTGAAAGCGAAGCTATAATTTCATAAGTCCTGTTGGTCTGTTCAAAGCTTGTTTCCCATGCATTGCTGTGAGTGGGGGAGTGGCATGGATTGGATCTCTTTTGTGTCTTTGGGTTTTGTTTACTTTCTCCGTATTTTGCTCTGGTCATTGTTGCTCCAGGGGCAGGAATTACCCTCAGGAGGAGGAAGTAATTTAGTGGGAATTACTGAGTTTCGAGCTCTTCCAACCACACACAGTCTAGTTCTTTTCACTTGCTTCTTGCCAGGGATCTGTGTGCTCCCTGGGACAGAGGTATGTTCTGGTAGTTTTACAGATGGAAGCTGCAGGTTAGCTGAGAGCCGATAAGCACAGAGAACTTTCATAGCACAGAGACCCCAGGATGGGCCAAGAAGAACTGGGAGTTTGCTGAAGGAAAGCAAATATTTAAAACTGAGACCATTCATTTGAATTTAGATCTTGCCTTTCTCTGATGATGGAAAATCTGTTCTTATCATGACTCTGGAAGCAATTGACCTTACTTGGTACAAGGTCAGCTGATACTAACTGGTGACTAATCTGGGCTGTAGAAAATGCTTTGTGAATAGTTACTCATGCCTAAAAACCTTAGTCAAGGTTTGAAAGACAATTTTTATTTCATTTTATCCCTCGGATTGGAATCTGAGCTGACACTTGTATGTGTGTAGCCCAGTATCAGGGAATGTTTCACACTCTCCTTTTTTGGGATGTATGCTTTATTGCCTACAAAAGTCTTAATTTTCCCCCTCTCTCATGATGCATTTGAATAGTATATTAGTCAATTACCCAGCAATCACTGATGTTTAATGTCATGGGGATTTTCTTTTCTGATTTTGTTTATTTGATATCCTGTGTGCTTCTTATATCGGTATAGATATGTCTTTCCTTAGTTTTGGGTAAATTTTCTTTTATGATCTTGCTGAAGATCTGGTCTATACCACTGTCCTGGGATTCTTTTCCCTTCTATGCTTATCATTTAAAGGTTCGATGTTTTTCAGGTCCTCCCACATTTGAAATTGTATGTCCCCTTCCTGTGTCTTTAAACTGTTTCCCCAGTCCTTGCTTATTTTTTTCTAGATCATCTGCTTTATCACCAGGTCCTCATAGTTTGTCTTCTGCATAATTTGTTCTATGTGTAAAAGCTTTCAGTTGAGTTTTCTAGGTGAGTTATTGGGTTTTTCAGTTTCATCCTCGTTTTAGCTTGAGTTCTCTTCAACGCTTCTGCTTTCTTATCGGATCCCAGTCTCAAGTCCCGAATTGGCACTGTCATTTCCACCAGCCTGTGTGTGTGTGTTCCCAGGCATTTGTTTTCACGGAGCTCTGTCTTCTTAATTTCATTGAGCTGTTTCTTTGTATTTTTTTTAATCTCCTTGAATTCTTTGATGAAGTTTATAGTTGTTCTTTTTCCCTTTCTTTTTTTCTTTCTCTTCTCTCTTTCTCTCTCTTGAGACAGAGTTTCACTATATAGCTCTGGTTGTCCTGAAATTCAATCTGTAGACCATGCTGACCTTCAACTCACAGAATCTGCCAGCCTCTGCCTCCTGAGTGTTGGAATTCAAATTAAAGGCTTTCAACACTACATCTAGCATTTTTTTTTTTTTTAAATTCTGTGTCCTGGGGTTCACCTAGGTCACCTTCATTGGCAAACATTTCTATAAAGCTGGTGGTGGGCTTTGGAGACAAGGTGCTGGCTTGTCTTTTCATATTGTTGGTATTTTTGTGATGAGACTTGGGCACGTGAACTTCTTTAGTTAGTTCTAACTGATGTGGACAGAGCAGCTTGGACAGAAGGGAGGGCAAGCAGAATGTTTAGGTCAGGCTAGACTCTGAAGAAGGGTGTGGGAGATCTGTTTAGGTGGACAGGTTAGGTGTGGCAAAGAAGAGCTGCAGGTCTTTTTAAAACACTTTTTTAAAGGTTTTGTTTATTATTGATTGGTTCTGTGTGTGATATGTGGGTGCACATTTGGTGGCAAGAGCTTGTACCCACCAAGCCATCTTGCCAGTGCCATATCTGCATTTCCAGGAATTCAACCAACCTTGTATAGAAAATAGTTTAAAAATGCCTGTGATGAATATGTATTGAGTTTTTCTAGATTATAATCTACTGAATAATAGTATAAGAACTATTTGCATTGTATTTCTAACGTATTAAGCATTATATGTAGTCTGGAGAGAATTTAGACTATGCAGGAAAATGTGTATAGCTTCTATGCAAACACATCATTTTATACAATGGACTTTAGTGCATATTAATATCTGATGGAGGTTCTGGAATCAATCCCCCATGGATACCCAGATACCAAAGGATGACTATGTATAGAACCATGCACACATGTACGTGTGTGCTTGTGTGTGTGTGTGTGTGTGTGTGTGTGTGTGTGTGTGTGTATACATGCAGTCTTTTTTCCTTCACACTGTCCTGATTCTTTCACATAGTAACCATCTTGTGACTGTATTTTGAGGATTGCCTTCCAGTAAGTTAAAAAATGCCTTCATTAATATTTTATTCTTTGTTTCTTTGTGCTTGGGTGTGTGTGACAGTCTTTTCACATATTTGCAAGCTATTTGTTGTTCTCTGTGAACAACCAGCTTCTTTAGGCCTCTTTGTGAGCTTTTCCATTGGTTCATGGTCTTTTATAACTGGTCTCTGAGAAGTCCCTGTTATTAAGAAAGTGATCTCACTGTCATGTGTTGAAATAATTCTCCCAGTTGAGCATTCCCCTAAAGTCACTGACCACTTTTGAACTTGGGTCTTATGTGTTGTTCAGAAAAGCCTTCTCAACTATAAAAAGAAACTTTAAAAATGAAGTAGCTAACGTTTATTAAGTAAAAATAAATGTGTAAGATATAAATCAACAATTGACATGAGTCTCTTACTTAATCTCCTCAGGCTGTATGTCTTAAAAACACGTCTGTTTTTTCCACAGAGAAACAGGCAGACAGGGTAAATCATCAATCCCAGAGATCACTGGCTTGAATCGGTGTTGGGACAAAAATGACTCCCAGGAATAAGTATTCTATAGCATCTTTAACTTAATTTTTACTATTTTGAGAAAAATATATTCTTCTAGAAGAACCTATTGAACATATTCAATATAACCAATCCTACCTTCTGTCAAGGTCATAAGAGACTTGAAAGCCACACCATAGTGTAAACAGAAAAGAACTATGCTTGTCCTTTAGGACTTCAAAATTATTGAGAAAGCTGAATGCATAAGGATAATGGTGAGACCTTATTCAGGGACAGCACAATCCACTAGGAACTGAAGATGCCCACCAAGGCCAGCCCCAAGGACATCTGAATAGTATGGGGTGAGTCTAGCCATGGAAGATTTGTGAGATTATGATCATGTAGGGTTTTCCTTACCAGTAGGAGACCCTTAATTCACCAAAGTAGCTTTTATTTGTCAGTAAAAACATTTTATTCTCAGATTTCTTCTTTAGTCTTTGGTGCACTGGGTCACATAGCCAAGGAAATAATAGGAAAGATGGCTTGATAGGCAAGATTTTTGACAATTTTATTTTTTCTGAGCCTGGACATTTTCATTTTCTTTCAGTCTGAAACCTTCAATGGTATACTTTAAAAGTAGCCAAGATGTTCTACGTAGTTCACATTTCCCCCCACCCCCATCAGGGAAAAGCAAGTCTCCCTAAAGGACAATGCTAAAGTCTTGTGATTTTGAAGTGTTAAAATAGCAGATTATTGGAGGTGAGAGAGCTAGCAGATGCCGTAATTTTATTCCTACCATTGATACCTTTCTGTTGCTCTGTGATCTTGGAGATGCTGTAGCCATATGAAAAAACAAAAACAAAAACAAAAACAAACAAACAAAAAAAACTGAGCTGTTTTCCCGAAGAACAATGATAACAAAATTAATCAGTGTGTGTGTGTGTGTGTGTGTGTGTGTGTGTGTGTGTGTGTGTGTGTGTACATGTGTGTGTATAGGTCAGTGTCAATCTTGGGTGTTATTTTTTAAGTATCACACAACTTGCTTTTCAAGAATGAGTCTCTTACTTTTACCTAGAAATTTTACATTTGGCAAGATTGGCTGGTTAGGAAGCCTCAGGGATCTACCTATTTGTGATTCTTAGCACTGGATTTCAGGTGTGGGTTCTGAGTCTCAAACTCATGTCTCCAGGCTTGGCCTGCAAGGCAAGTGCAGATCTGAGATATTGCTCCAGCCCAACTTAATCATCTTTAAAGAATGTAAATGTATTCCTGTATGTGTATGCTTGTGAATAGCAGTGGTGATCTTAATGATAGTGCATAGATTGAGTCTGTGTTTTTAGTAATGTTTTGATTTGGTGAACTGGAGACCCAGTAAGTCTCTAAGAATGCTGGACTAAAATATATCCTGTCAGAGACTGAGAAGACAAACCACAGCCTAGGAGCTGTCCTGGCCAAAGACATGTCTGGTGATGAACTGTTTTTCAAAATATGTAATACATTCTTAAACCTAAATAATGAAGTAAAATGAACAATCTGGTTAATAAAGGCCAAAAAACCTGGGGAGACAGCTCACCAGAAATGACAGGTAGATTTCATAATGAACTACTTCATATATTAAATGTATTCACAGATTTTGGTGTAGAAGCAGAAAACTCATGTTTCTGGAATAAATTACCACCATGATTCATAAAACCCCAGTTTTAATGAGCATTATTAAGATAATAAGAGTACCTGGCCAGAAATGGACTGGGCTCTCTCACTCTGTTCAAGGACCATTTCAGATAAAGAAGACGGTGTCTTGACCCACCACTTAAATGAGTTCTGGGCATCTGGCCAGAGGCTGAGACAAACATGGCAGGTCCTCCTGACCCTTGTGACTTGGCCTTTCCCATTTTCCCCTCACTCAGCCCCTTCCAGTCTTTTTCTTGTTTCTCAAATTTATGGAGCCAAATTCCATACAGCAGGATGTTTAAAATAAGATCCAAACAGTTCCCTAAGACACAATAAATTAATGGCATATTTCAGAACACATCATTTGATAATTTCTGCCCATGTGTACACCCATGCAAGCACTCACACTTTCTAGAAAAAAATGCATTCTCCTCCTCCTCCTCCTCTTCCTCCTCCATATCTTTGTCTTTGCAGCTCAGGAATCCACTGAATTTCTCTTACTGTGGCTAAGTTTGAATTTTTCAATATTTAATGTGCCCTTTTATGTTGGGCTTATTTCATTCAGCCTAATGATTTGTCTGTGTGACTAGATGTAGCACTATCTTGTTACTTTTAATATTTTACTTACACAGTTAGACAGTATTGGGTCAATAAACTGTAATTTCTTTTAGTTATGGATACTTAAGTTAGTTTTCAACTTTTAACTACCAAAAATAAAGTCCTTGCCTTTGTAAACAAGTCTGTGAATAGACATACATCCCTCTGTGGTGATATATTGTATAAAAATACTCAGGAATATCAGAGAATAGAGCCATCTCTCCAGCCTTTTGTTTTTTTGTTTTGCTTTGTTTTTGAGATGATAGGATTTTTTTGTGTAAGAGTCTTGGCTGCTGTCTTGGAACTTGCTTTGTATACCAGGCTGGCCTCATACTCAGAGATTCTCCTGCTTCTGCCTCCCAAGTGCTGAGACTAACAGCATGTACCACCACTGCCAGGCTTGAACTCATAGAGATCCAGATGAGCTTAAAAGCATGGGTCACCGCTCTAGTTTGGCTCTGTGGGTGGCTTCTCTTCTGATAGTCCAGACTATTTTTACCAAATATATACTATATCACCACATTGTTCTATTATTTTCTGGATAAACATCCACAAGAACTTCTTGACATAGATACTTCAAGATTTAAGAGAATAGCAAATGCTTCTATGTGACTAAATCATTTTGTATTTCCACAGTTAGTGAATAGAAATTTGAACAACTGTAGGTCCTTCTCAGTCCTTGGTATGCATAATCATTTTGGTTTTAATTATTCTAAAAGGTGTAGGTGGTGACACCATTTTTAATTCATTTACCTACTCCTAAATACTCAAAGATGGCCTAGAGCTTAGATGCTCTACTGCTCAGATATAATTGTGATTTATATCTGAGTTTGATTTTATTCACATGACCTGGAATTAATTTTTTTCTCCTCTATATTTTTTTTTGGGGGGGGGAGTGGGGTAGAGGTGGAAGCCAATTGATGCTTGCTTCCTGCAGAGGAATTAGCTCCACATATCATGTAGTTCTTCAAAAAGTATCTGTCTTTTTTGCCTTGCTTACTCTCTGACTTTTTATTTATATACAAACAAACTCATGATATTTATTTTGTCTTACGTTCTTTATTTTGTTGGTTGAGCACCAGTCTGGTGATTGGCTCTTTCTTGTTTACTCCCAGGCCCCATTTGACACATTCCTCAGTCTCTACACCATGTATACTTGTCTTAATCTCGGGAAGTTATGATGGCAAAAAATACCCCAAATTGACTCTCTTAAACATTTATTTCTCACAATACTGGAGGCTGAGAGTATAAGATGAAGGTGCTCAGGGACCTGGATCTGGAGAGGATCTATTTCCTGGTGTATAGACCCCCACCATCTCACCATGGAGGGGTGGGAGTGCTCTCAGGGGATACCCAAATGTCCAGTTCTGATGAAATAGAAATAGTTTTTTTTTTTATTAAATAGTTCCAGCTACTTTATTAAATATACAATGACTTTTGTTAGTTTTTTTGTTTTGATTTTTATTCCATATTATTGATTCATTAATTATTCCTTCCACTAGCAACATGTTGCTTTGGTTTCTTGACAATGTAATCAATTTTGAGATCAGATAGTAGTGGCGTGGGGCCTGGGGAGATGGTTCAGGGATTAAGGGAATTTGTTGTTTTTGCAGAAGACCTGGGTTTGGTTCCCAGTACCCATGTGGTAGCTCACAGCTATCTGTAACTCTTTTTTCAAGGGATCATGCACAGACATACATCAACTACAACCCTTATACATGAAGTAAAAGTAAATAAACAATTTTAGCATGGCCAATGCTTCTGTATTTATTTATTTATTTATTATTTTGTTATTTTTATATGTAGGAGTGTTTTATCTACAATGTATGTCTATGTACTACACATGTGCCTGGTGCCCACAGAAGCTGGGAAGAGGGTGTTAAATTTCCTGGATCTTAAGTTACTAATGGTCGAGAGTCACTATGTGGGTCCTGGGAATTGAATCTATGTCTCTGGAAGAACTTAACCACTGAGATATCTCTGTAGTCAAAAATAAATAAAGCTTAAAAAAAATTAATGGAGTTTTCTGGTTTACTTTTCCTTCCCAGGTTCTTTGCATTTTCCTGAAAACTTTAGAACCATCTTGCTAATTTTTAATGGAAATGGTAGCTAGGATAAGGTAATGTGGTGTGTGGGGGGGTGACTTGTTAATAGGGAGGAGTTACTTGTGATAAACAAGTCTTTTGATCCACATACACAGTTAAAGCCCTCCCTTAATTTATCTTTTTTCTCAGTAGTGCTCAGGGTTTTAGTATACAGGCTTTACTAGCCTTTACATGGTTGAAATCTTAATTGTCCTTTTATCCTAAGATGTTCCAAATCCAGAGATGATTTCTAAGATCTTTGTATAGATGTGTTATAATTTTCTCCATGTTTTTAAAAACAGTATCAAAATTCATCCTGAAGAATAGTTTTTTTCTCTTCTTCAACCCTTATTTTCTTTTTCTTACCTTATTGCATTGGTTCATACCACTCACTAGCAGCCTTACAGTAGGAGTAAGGGGGAAAGGTCCTTTAGCTTTATTCCCAATCAGAGGTGTGTATTTACCATGGCACTATAATATGGTGTTACTTGTAACATTTTTTTGTATATAAGCCTTTTATAAAATGTTATCTCTTCCTGTTACATGCCTGGATGTGTTTTGCTTGCTGGATATTAATCATGTATGGATTGTGAATTTCTGGTAGATGGGCCTTCTCTAGCTATTGCTTCAATCATGATTTTCATCCATTTTTTTCTGTTAACACATTGTTTTATTTTAAAAATGTTAAGCATGGGATAAATTCCACATAGTCATGATATAATACTTTTGTATGCATTGTAGAATTTAGTCAGTGTGTTCTTAAGAAAATTTGGACCTATATTTGTGAGTGATAAATGACCTGCAATTTTCCTTTCTTGTAATGCTGAGTCCAATTTTGGTATCAAGGTCTTGTTGTCTGCATTTTTGAAAATTGAAGATTACTTTTTCTATCATCAGAAGCAGATTTTTTAAAAAATAAGCTGTCTTGGGTATATTTGAAGTTTATTGTGACTTTTTTGTATGTGCATGTACATGTTCCTGTGCATGTGTGTGAGTTTTGTATGTATACATATGTGTGTGTGTGTGTGTGTGAATTCCAGAGGACACTCTTCAAGTGTTGCTCTTTAGCCATAGTCTACCTCCTCTTTTGAGACAGGGCATTCCTCCAATTAGACTAAATTGGATGCACAGTGACTCCTGAGGTTGTGACTGCTAGCACTTGCCATCATGCCCATGTCTCCCATGGGTCTGGGAGGCTGAACTCAGGTCCTTATGCATGCACAGACTGAACAATATTCCCTGCCTTGATGCTCATCATATTTATTTTTCCAGAGGCCAAGAAAGAAATTTGGACATTTATCTAAGTAATTTCCTGGGATGTTTATCTACTGTACAATATATATTCATGAGTACAAATATTTTTGCAACATCTGTAGATTTTATTTATACCACAAAGTACAACTCTATGCCTTCCTCTAAAGACATCATAGACCCTTGGGTCTCTACACATACCATTTATTTGTGTACCTAAGATTTGGTTGAGAACATGATTCATAGAGATATGAATCATGAGTAAGTACTTTTCACATTATATCATAAACCAGAATGCCCCTGCACTAAGTACCCAAACATCTGTCAATGTAACAAGAATTACTATTCTTAAGGGAATATGTAAATTCTCATAAGTATCACACTCCTTATCGTAACTGAATTTCTAAGGCTCCTTGAAGACCAAGCTTTTCTTCAGGGCTATTGAGGCAGACTGTTCTCATTTGTATCTTCTTTTATTTCTTCAGTCCCCTTTTCTTCAGGGTCTAATAAACAGTGAAGTGTCTGGAAGGAAGGCAAGCAGCAACCATGAATGAAAAGTTAGACACAGATCGGAAAATTGTAGTTCAATATCATCGAAAACAGTCATTTCATGGATTTCCACTCCGTTGATGTATACACAATTCAATCATCTTCTAGTTTTCATTCTTTCTTACTTCATTTTGTTATTGCTTGGACAACCACATATGAATAAACAAGAGGAATCACATTTGCGTATTGAAACTCAGAACCACAGAACTGAAAGTCAGCTCAAACCAATTTGTTGAAAGGCATATTGTCATGTCTAAACTATTTATTCTATTTGGGCTAGAAAATGCCTGAGTCAAAAACCCCACTGGCCTCTTCTATTAGGAGAGAGTTAAGACAAATATTTATATTCTGTTTTGAACTTTCGGAGACTAAGGAATGAGTATAGGACCTTGTAAAAGCCAAGAATTTTTTTTTTTCCCTCAAAGGTCCTTGCTTGAGCTACACCTTTGGAGTGTGAAACGGACCCCAGGCAGTTGATAGCATCAGGGAGGGTTCCCAAATTCAACCTTGCTGAACTTGAAGTGTCCTTTCCAAAGCCAGCTATTGCTTTCTGAGACCCTTTAAGATATAAATACATTATTTCCCTTCATATCACAATGGAGCTTTGTGCATGTCACACACTGATAAAAATAAGACTTGAAACATTCTATGACAAAGTTTGGAAAGGAATCACTCTGCTGGCCAGACAGTCCCCCAAAGCTAGAGGATGGGAACAGAGAATGGGAGGGGGGCTGTTTCTAGTTCCTTTACATAGAAAACGCTTCAGAACAAGCATGGAGACAATTTTTTTTGTACAAATAAATTAAAAAAATGTTTAGCTGGCACATTTTTTTAGTCATTTTGATGAGAAACAGATGGAGTTGCTGTCAAATATGAACTGCTATGGACCCCAAGTATGTGTGTAAATATTTAACTAGGAAAACAGTCACACTTGGGCTTCTTGGGAGTAACCTGGGAAACAGGAAGACACAAATTATAGGTCTGAAATTTGCCATGCACGGTTTATGAGTTCAGCTAAGTAGAACCAAATGAGGAGACTGGAAGTTTTATAAATAGCTCATGATTTTTCGGTAGAGGAGAAAAAGAGAAGCCCTAGGAGGGAAATTATCACACTTCATTCCAGTTTCAATCAGTACATTAAATTACAGCCGCAGTACCCAGAGTGTTGTGATTGGAATTTAGTCATGCCTTTACATTTCAGGTGTATTGGTTATGACCTCATGCAGGCAGAAGTGGTGGGGATCACTGTTTATCTCAGAGTCTAAAGCTTGTTCATTTGGCAATGTCAGATCTGTTGATCCATCCTGGAAAATAGGAGGTGAGGTGACTTGTCTGACACATCAACACACACACATGCGCACACACATGGACACATAGGTACAGGCACACACACATGCATATGTGCATGCACCCAAGTACACTACTCACACTTTGGTGTTGAACACATTCTTAGGATTCAGATGATGTGGTAGGCTTTTGTCTATGGGTTGAGTAGAGAAAAAGGCATTAGTGACATTGAGTCCATCCTATGTACAAAATATGCTCCATTAAGTAGAAGCATTCTGTAAATGAAGGTGGAAATAATGGCAGATTGTACCATCCTAATCTGAGTCTTGTCTTTTGTAGGGAAGAGTCAAATGCTCTATTTAGTTTCTTCATGTTCAGGTTTAATCTCAGGCTCATCAAGATAATGTTCTGTGACTATCTTCTGTGCTTTACATTACATCATCGACCTACGGTTTACATAAAGTGCCATGTATGGGCCATGTATATTGTTTTGTCAAATGTACATTTGTGGAGTCCATATGGTCACCAAGAAAGGATGTTTCTTTTTGTGCCCACCATAGTCACCTGTATCACCCTTTCCTCTTACCACAGGAGACCAGTGTTCTGATTTTTCCTCCACACTGTAGTTCTAAATGGTCCAGAGCCTCATGTGACTGTCATCTCAAAACATGTGCTTTTAGGTATCTGGCTTTTTGGCTTGCTGTGTATAAGGGTAATTTAAGCCATCACATGCTTTATCAATAGTATTTCCTTTCTATTGTGTTCATTCATCTGAATCTGTTACATTATCTATTTTTGTTTTCCTTGGTGGACATTTTGGTGCTTCTAGTGTTGAGGTATTTAAAATAACATGTGTCTGTGCATACATATGTATATACATACATATATAGACATACAAATACATATGTATATACATTTTATTTTGTCCTTGAGTAAACACTAAAGGACTGAGGTCACAAGGTGTTTGATGGTTTTGAGACTCCCTCAAATATCTGAAACAATAGTTTCAGCATTTCACACTCCCATGAAAATGTGCAAGAGAGAGGGCTTGGGTGAGAGCTGAGAGGGTCAGAGCCCTTGCTGCCCAAGCACATGGACCTGAGTTGGATCCCAGCATCTGTTCTGGGAGATGAGGACAAGAGGATCAAGGTGGAGGTATTGCTGGCTGCCAGCCTAGCTCTGCATTCAGTGAGAGACCCTGTCTCAAGAGAATAAGATGGAGTAAGGAATCAGAACATCAACTTCTCCTTCAGGCTTCAACCTGTACCCATGTACATTGGAGTGTGTGTGTGTGTGTGTGTGTGTGTGTGTGTGTGTGTGTGTGTTTGTGTATGTGTACCCACACCTACACATATGGTGGTTGCTTTGTGTCTTATCAACCCCTTTGTCACTAAATTGCCTATGTAGTGCTTGGTCTTGGTTTTATTGTGTTTTTCTCATTACTGAATTCCATTTCACATGCCTACTGTCTATTCATGACTCTTGTGAAATTTTGTTCAGATTACTGGCTCATTTATAATCAATATATTTTTATTATGTTGGCAAAAGCAGTTTTTAATTTTTTTAAATGTTTTATTAGTAGGTTTCCTTTTTCTGGTGCCTGTAGAGGTATCAGATTTTCTGTAACTAGAGTAACGCATAGTTGTGAGCCACCATGTAGGTACTGGAACTCAAACCCTGGTCCTCTGGAAGAATAGCCAGTGTACTTAACTGCTGGGCCATCTCCATAGACCCATGGTTGGTGCAAAAGTTTCTGAGTGTTCGGGATGCATATTCTTTGTCCAAATCTATATAAAATTTCACATGTGAATTTTGTATGTTTCATGGACATTTTCTCCTAGTGTGTAGTTTGCTTGCTTGGTAAATGTCACTTTGATGAACAGACTACTTACTTTTCCTTTTGACTGAAATGCTCTCATGCTTCTGTTGGCAGCTGGAATCTGAAGGTATAAGTGTTTTGGACTCTTTCCCTTTATTTCTGTTGTGAGATACATAGCCTACTCTGGTGTTCACATTGTCTGGATTATCCTAGCATTAGGAGAGACCTGTCAGCTTTTCTTAGCCATGCTTTGCATTTTTAGGAGGACAGTTTTAAGTACTCACTAGATTTATCCATAAGCATACGTTTGTTCATTACTATCACATAAAAATACTACTATTATATAGTATGATTATTAGTAAATTCACTTGTTAGTTGAGCAGATTGCAGGTTTCTTTTTTCCTAGGTTGATATATTAATTACTTTCTTTGTTGCTGCAATAAAATATCCGAGCAAGGCAACTTAATGAAGGAGTATTTCACCTTGGCTCATTTGGAGTTGAAGTTCATTATGACAGGGAAGGCACATGAAACAGCTGGTTACAATGTATCTTTAGTCATTGATACACTGACATTGTATCCACAGTCATTGTGGACACTGACATTGTAGCCACTAACATTGTAGCCACAGCTATTGTGGACACTTACATTGTATCCACAGCCATTGTGGACACTGACATTGTATCCACTGACAATGTATCCACAGTGGACACTGACATTGTGACAGTTAAAAAACAGAGAAAGATGAATACTGGTGCTCAGTTCACTTTTCTCTTTTTATGAAGTCCAGGACTCTACCCCATGGAATGGCACTTCCCACATCTAGGGTGGGTCTTTCTACTTCAATTTTTCAAATCTACATAATCCCTCACAGACATACTCAGAGGTTCTTCTCTGATGATTCTAGATGTTGAGAACCATTGTCAACTATCACAGGTCATAACTTCTTTTGTATGAATAAAAACAGTATTAGTTTGTGTAGTGTTGGGCCCCCCTCCCTCCCTCGCTCCCTTGCTCCCTCCCTCATTCTCTTCTTCCCCCCTTCTCTGCCTTCTCCTTTCCCCTCTTTTGTTGGGGGCTCTGAACCCAGAATGTTGTGTGTGCCAAGCAAGGACTATTTTGAGCTACATGCCCCAACCCTTTTTGATGTATTTTGTGCACTTTACTTTTATTTTTGCACTGGCTATATCTTGAGAACAATTCTGAATGGAGGTGCTCAGTGGTAAGGCTACATGCCTGGGTAGTGTTGCTGACTCTATGTCGAGTCTTACATCATTCAGTAGGATGTGGGATGGAGTTTTAGTTATATAATTTTTCAGGTTATAGGAAGTTTCCAAGTTAATTTTCTGTGAGTACATTACATTTTTGTCACAAGTGAGTAATGAGTTTTACCAAATACATCTTTTAAATCTACTGAGATGATCCTAAGATTATTTTCTTTCTTTTTCTTCTTCTTTTTTTTAATCATTGGACAAATTGTGCTGATTTTTTTTTTATAAGTTAAACCACATTCTGGGATATATTACCTTTTAGACATATCACAGGATTCAAGTTGATGATATTATAAGAATTTTTTGTGTTAGCATCTATTATGATTATTTTAGTATTATTTTCTCATATTTCTTTCCTGGTTTTGGTAACAGATTCTCCTACTTAACTTAATGAAGCTCAGAGTTATCCCAGGAAGTATCTTTTAGGGGATTGCCTTTATCAGATTAACTTGTGAGCATGTCTATGGGACATTTTCTTGATTGCTAATTGATGTAAGAGGCCCCACCCACTGTGGGTGGTACCATCTTTAGACAGGCATCTTGGACTGTGTAAGGAAGCTAGTTAAGCGGAGATTGAGAAGTAAACTAGTATATAGCATTCCTTCATGATTTCTTAATTAAATTTCTGCCACATTTGAGCTTCTGCTTAACATCACTGGCATATCCATGAGATTGCTCTCTTTCTTTCACAATATCTCTTTTTACATAAACCTTTAAGTTGGTCCAAATATGTCCATGTAGACTTTCCTGATGGCAAGTTGTGAGGGCCGCCAGATCCGCAACAGGAGAAGGGGAGATTATAGAGTGGGATCTTCCTTCAACCTAAAGGAAAGCTGGGGGACTGCAGAGCCCATCCCCAGCCTTTAAAAACTGCTCTCAGCTGAGGAGACCAGATAGCTCAAGACCAGACCCACTCACTGAAGCCCTAGGTGATGAGTGACCATGTCAGTGATGCCAATACTACAAGTTGCTTTTTTTTTTAATTTTTTAAACTTTTATTTTTTAAACATGGACTAAAAGTGAAAAGTATTAAATGATTAAGTTTATATAATACACATATATATACAATTTAGTGGTGTTTTCTTTTCAGACAAAAACAAATTTATAAACAAAAACTACAAAACCTTCATTAACAAATACTTTACAGTTTGAGAGAAAGAGAAAAGGTTCACATATCGAGTATCACTTTTTTTTAATGCAATTGACTTTTTTAGGCCCAAATTTCCTTTTCAAAGGCTAATTTAAAATATTTATAGTGTAAGTAGTTATTCTATATACAGTAAGCTTAAATAAATAGATTTCTAGGAGTCAATATACATTTAATATTTTTTTTGTACCATAGAAAATAGAAGTTTGGGTCACATGTTAAGTTTTGACATGGTCCTCATAATATGGGGCTTAAAAATAAACTGCCAGTTTTGCATACATAAAGCCTAGTCACATTATATTTCAAAAATACTTAAGGATAGCTTAGTGCAACAAAGTGACTTTCTTATATAGTTTGAAAAGGCATTAAAGTTGTACCCAAATTGTGACACATGAAAAGACTATAGCAACCTTTAGATCAAATAAAGCCCTTGTAGAAGCCAAAGCATTTATATTTTGTTTATAATTTCTTTGGTTCTCCCATCCGTTAGAGCATAGCACATTTGCTTTAACCCACAATGTTCATCACAACAAGAGAAAGCTCACTAGATGCAGGCTTGTTCTAACCTCATAAGAATAGCTTGAAAGTTTCTTCTTCCCTTACTGGAACACAGAACCTAACTCATGAGGTATTTTAGGAGTCAGTTTAATAGAACATAGAATTAATTTCCCTCTATATTTCTGAGGGCATTTTGACAAACAACCGGATGAGTATATATACTTAAAGTTATTTGTGTATGTTTCCAAGTATTAAAATTTTATCATTTTTATTTGTATCAGTGTGATACAAGCATTTGCAAGCATTCTGTTAAATACATTTCTATATCCAGGCATTTCTAAACTCTGATAACATAATTCTTTCATTTGTATGACATACTTAATTGGAAGATAATATATTTGACTTGAGAGTAATACAAAATAAATCAGATAGGGTATTATTTTAATAAACGTTTTCCCATAATTATGAATGTACACATGAATTCCAAAGTTTCATCTGAAATATCAAATATATTGTATAAAAGTATTGTTATTTAAAATATTTTATTTTTTCAAATTAGTGGCCTATGTTTGGGGAACTGATAGTAGTCACCTTCTAACCTATTACCATAATCCCTAATGAACCTTCCCCTTCTTGGCCTTGTATTTATGGAGACAACATATATATTTTTGATTATGTGGTGGGGGGGTCATGCGAATTCTTACAGAACTGCAATGCCTAATGTAGAGGTTTACTTGAGACCTGACATGAGTATCAGGCATAGCATGCCACCCATTCTGATTTCTGTAAAGCAAAGTATTTATTGTTTTTAGGGCTCCTGGAGTGGTGCTTCCACTGGTAAAGTTCTGGGTTCACAAGCATGTAAATTTGATTCCAAGCACCCATGTCAAAAGCTAGACACAGTGGTGCATACATGTTTATGGGTTATGAAAGTATTCTATTAAATACTCAGGGCTGGGGAAGCAAGGACAGGAGAATCCCTGGAGCTTGCTCACCAGCCAGCCTAGCTCATCAATGAAACATACATAGGTCCTGGTGAGAGACTGTCTCAAAATACAAGATGGATGCCTCTTGAGGAAAGGTGGAGGTTGAGTCTAGTCTCTCTACACACACCCATACATGCCTGCATCTAAATACACGGAGTTCCTCAGCTCAGAGAACCCTACATTGTTACATGGAGGTGAAAAGGAGAAAGAGCTTGAACCCAAGCATCTGAAATTTAAATATAGGATAAAAACACAAATTCTAGTTGTTGTTTAATAAACACTCAGAGGCAGATATTGGGGAAAAAGCTGGAATATCAGAGAGAGGAAACAGATCACAGCCATTTCTCACCCAGTGAACTTCTCAGGGTAAAAGCTATCTTCCAGAGTCCTCAGGCTGGCTTGTCGCTTCTACAGTATGCGACATTCTCTGCCTACGCCGCCTTAAATATCTTCTTTGCCCAGTTGTTTCAATTCCAGGTTCAGCTCTGCATCATAATTCTACAGTTAAGATTAAAGGTGTGAGCTACTGCTGTTTGGTAGTTAGGCCTTGAACTCACAGAAACACAGAAAGATCTGTTTTGGAGTTATTAGATTAAAAGCATAGGTCACAACTCAGTCTTTCCCATGCTGGGATTAAATTTGTGAGTTACTACTCCCTGACACTTCTGGCTTGGCTGTGGCTGGATCTGTTCTCTGATATTTCAGACTGATTTTATTAAATATAAAATATATCACCATATAAGACCATTAATTTGAAATGGTTTGTGTATCTAATTATATTTAAATTATCTCATGATCAGTTTTTCTTACTGAAAGGAGGGTATAATTCTTGTCCCACAGTAGAGGACAGAGTATGTCCCTGCTAGAGAGCATGGGTGCTCACATTTTCTAAAGGGAGGTTATTATCAATGTAACCCACCCAGCATTTGACTAAGTGCTACCTCCAGCAGGAGTTAGGACTTTGGACATGTAGGGAGTCTGCATTCTGGTTTTCTAATCTGTGACAACACAGTCCTCTCATTTACATGAGATACTTTATTAGAAGACAGTGTATTGGATTTCTTCATGTTGGCGGTCTATGTTTGGGGAATTTATGGTAATCATCTTCCAATACATCATTGTAATTCCTCATGCACCTCCCCTTTCTTGGCTTTGGAAAGTAAGTTTCTAGGTATTAAAGAGTTGAGTGCATGGTGAAAACCAGGGCAGTTCTCTCATAAGGCTCAGTGAGTGGGAAAGTTCAAACATAGTGGTAACTAAAGTGGCTGCAGTGGAGTGGACTACAGGTATACAAGTATGTATTTAGGTATCATTTGGGAATAATGAAAACAAAAGAGGAAATCCAGTACAGAGGGAGTATATAAAGCTATGTCATGTCAGCATGGAAGTACCCTGCCTGGGACAATCTTCCCAAGTGGCAGTGAGCAAAAAAGAGATTCCTAGAGACTCAGCTATTTCTAAGAGAAATGACCAGCAGCCCTCAGACCACACTGGGCCTGACCCAGGAGTTAATAACCTGTGTGCCTTTAGCTATACTACTCTGCAAATGAAGATGTGCTAGAATTGTGCGAGTAATAATAGAACCTTAAGAGTGCATGACACAGGACAAAGCTGTGAGCTGAAGAATCTTACTGAGCTCACAGAAGACATAAGGAACATTGGTTTATGTTTATTTATAAGCAATGACCTGAAGGTTAAAAAAAAAAAAAAAAAAAAACCCTGCATGAATTGAAGGGGTTTTATTTAACTTGGGTTAAGTTGATTTCATTTAATTATACTTAGAAAAAGATACAGGACAGAGGAAGGACAATATATCCCTATTGCACGGAACTAGGGTAGAGCTAATTCCAAGTGCAGTGGAGGGGATGCTTTGATGGAGGGAAGAGTGGCAGGCAAAGAAGGGCTGCTGCTGGCTCCCTGTGGTGGGAACATGAAGCCTGTGGAAGGAAAAACAGGGTTGGGGGGAGGATATACTGACTGGATGGCTGGAGTAAGAGCTGATTTCTCCATTGGTCAAGTTCCCATTGCCTTTCCGACATAAGGGGAGAAAAGCTCTATCACCAAAGAGCAGGAGAACAGAGATAATCCGTGCTCTGCAGATAAACCAAATTCATGACAGGCAAAATCTATTCCTGAGGAGTTCCAGATGGCTGCAAGGGTGTATGAGGTAGTTAGATTTCATCACCAAGAAGCTGCTCTCAAGAGATGGAGAAGCACTAGGTACATACCACATGTTGGTTTTTCTTTATTTTTACTAATTACATCACTTGGAAGATACAGTATTGTAACAAATGTTGACTTTCTTCTTCCTGTGCAGTGACGTAATAAACAAAACTATGTAAGATGACTAAGAGCTTCACAAGGGCGTTCCTTTTCTCCTCCCCCCCCAGATGGATTAAATAGTAAATACACAAAATTGAGCCTTCATTAATGTATCTTGGGAAGGCTCTAAGCAAGTCTATTTCTCTCTTTGGGTCCTTATTCTGGTCTCATTTCTTCCCACATTTTGCTCCTTTCACTTTACATACTTCCTCCCTAAGGCATTGCTGGATGAATATTTATAGCTGTGAGTGACAGCCTGCATGTGCCTGCAGTGGTAGAGTCCTTGTGGGAAGTATATGTTTGCTTTCTTGTTGGTGCTATTTGCTAATGAGTAGTGAGTTAATGCTGCTTGAGAAGGTAGCTCATGGACAGTCTTACACTGTGTCATGAGTAGTGGAGAATGCTGCCCGGGAGGGCAGCTCATATGGATAGTCTTACAGTGTGTTAACAAGAAATCATGCTCTCACTCCTAAGAGGATCGATGTTGGTGTGTTCCAAGCCAAGTAAAGTGATTGGGGTCTGAGAGGACCAAATTAGGTCATCTAGGATGACATAATCCACAATGGAAGATCTACATTAATGCATTTAACAAATGCATTGGTGGAGAAATCATGAGCACCTTCGTGTCCTTCGTGTCATTGTGTCATTACAATAGAAGTAAGTGACTTAGTAGGAAAAAAACAAAAAGGAAAAAAGAAAAACTCAGCACCAGGAACACTACCTGTGACCATGTGACAGCAAAAGATGTGTGTGTGTGTGTGTGTGTGTGTGTGTGTGTGAGAGAGAGCATGTGCTTCTTTCAAGTTCTGAACAGAAATTAGAAAGATTTGCTAGTGCTGTGGGGTTGCTACTCCACGATGCCTCAGAGACAATGAAAACAATGTTGGAGGTAGTCTAGGCATATGAGTGCTGCAGAGTAATAAACAGACAAAGAAAACATAAAGAGAGAAGAGCAGGAAGCAAAGGGTTAAATGCTTACTACGGGTCTAAGGCAAACTGGGTAAATTCATAGAAATTGTGTCTCCTAGGCTTTAGAAACACCCTGTTTCATATTGTGTATATTATTCTATTGTATTATATTGACTAGTTTGACTTTATAGATGGGGAGGCTGAGATTCGGAGTGATTAGCAATTGTCCCAAAGTCCCTCAGGATAGCTGGAGGCAGCAAGGTCCACAGTATCCACAGTCCATAGTCCACGTTTTGTGGTTACCACCAAATGAGACAGATAAAGTACGACTGGAAGAGGAAGCAGAGAGTGTGGTTTTGTCTCTTCTTGAAAATGACAGTGTGACCTAGATTTCTGAAAGCAATAGCTAATGGTTGTAGATTGGAAGTCTGAGGACATTTTAGTTACTGGATTCAGGAATTCTTAACTCAGTGAAGGCTTACCTTCAGCCCAAAACTGGGATAAGCTGAAGTCAGTCGCTAGACACAGGATAAGAGGCTTGCCTGAATGATTTACACAGAGAAGCAAGTGTCATGGAGTTATCTGCGTTACACATGCACACATCTAGCTCATAGCAAGCAACCAACAGTTCAGCAGAACTGTCAACATACAAATAGCTGTATAAACAACAATGAACCACACAAACCCTGCTTATTTGGCTTGACACTCTCTTAAGCGCTCCATTGGAATCTGTTCTTGTGCTTGTCTCATTTACAAATTGATGGGAAAGTAAAAGGAAGTCTTTAGCGGGTTTGCTAAAACTAGTGAAAATGAAAGGAATTTTTAAAAAGGAAAGGGGAAAATATTTCAGAGATCTCAACATTAATTCAGATCAGGGTTATAGATCCCTGGAGCCTCATAGGCATTTATTCTTATAATATGCTCAAGCAAGTAAATGGAATTTTTATTGCTGAACCATAGTCATGTATAGAAATGGATTTCAGACTAATTACCTTATAACACTTAAACACGTTCAGTTATTCAACACTAGCACATTTACAATAGTAGATGCCCAGCCATCAAGCAAACTCAGTGATGTGTTCTCAGAAAGTCTCCAACAACCTGGTGCATTATTATTTAGCTATGAACCCATTTTCCAACTGCAGATCTCCTGAGATAGAGCAGACAGTTTGGGATGAAGAAGAGGGAAAACCTGACTACTTCTCCAGGTATCATCTGCTCAGAGGAGAGACTCGGAGAAATTTGCTTCAGAATTTAGCTTTATATCTGAAAAGTAAATGTAATCCAGGACCAAGAGACTTAAGTGAGCTCCTTCTGGTGAACTGAGCCCTTTGGAGTCCCTACCTGCATTTAACCCCCTGCCTCCCACATTTCTATGAGTTCTTACTCCTTTTCCTAATCTCAGATGAGATATTCTTGGACAAGGTAGACCTGGGCCATCTCTTCATGTCACCACACTTATACTGCCTTTCTAAATGTTCACTAACACATTCACAAGGCATACAGTCTCTGGCCACCATCCAGGCAGAGACCATTGTAATAGCTCCTCAAAATGCTGTCCTGTATGTGCGGTAACACAGAAACAACCTTCTGTTTCAGTTCCTTGTATTCTGCCCTCCTCCGCTTGTGTGAAGCACCAGAACGTCTGACGAAAATGCAGAAGAAACATGACACCCAAAGGAGAAAAATATAGAAAGAGGCTTTGATAACTTGCAAAATACAGAAAAGGATTTCGAATGATGTGCAGCTTCACAGAGATGGCTTAAGTGTTAACGGAATAGGATTGCATTTCTTTTTTTTTTAAAGATTTATTTATTTATTATGAATACAGTATACAGAAGAGGGTACCAGATGTCATCATAGATGGTTGTGGTTGCTGGGAATTGAACTCAGGACCTCTGGAAGAACAGTCAGTGCTCTTAACCCCTGAGCCATCTCTCCAGCCCAGCCTGCATTTCTTTTGAGAACAGAAACGGTGAACAAAGTTTTGCAGAGCCCTTCTGTGCTTTTTCAGAAGTTGCAAATGTAAACTTAAGTGATAGAAGTTGAATTGTCTGTGTGATAGACATAACCTTCCATCATCAGAGGGGCTAGGACACTGCTGCAGCAAATATATCCCCTTTTACTTAAGGGGCTCTCAGTGATTTAAGAACAGGAGAAATGGCTGTTCCATAGCCAGTCATCTGCATATTTCAACCAGAATGGCCAACCGTCTGCTATGATGCCACTTACATTATTTTGGGCGTCAGCCTAACTTCTTTGGTGCTCTTTACAATTAGAGGGAGCTTATGGGCTCTTCAGAATAATATTTTTCAATGAATAAGGCAAAACACAAATTATTACAAGGAAAAAATGTCTAAAATATAATGATAAAAATGTCAAAGAACCATGGAATGTATATGTGATGGTCAGTTCTTGTCAATTTGACATAACCTAGAATGGCCTGGTGGAAGAGTCTCAACAAGGGATTGCATAGATAAAGTTGGTACATTGGTGTGTCTGTGGGTGACCAACTTGATTGCCTTGATGGATACATTAAGAACCATCCTGAAAGTGGTGTTCCTGTTCTCTTGGATTATGTAAGAGCAGATAGAGGAAGCTAGTTGAGCACCAAGCCTGCATTTGCTTCTCTCTACTGTTGTCAATGGATATGACCTGCTGCCTCCACCTTAGGTTCCCTGTAGTGATTGCCTGTGACTTGGAATTGTGAGCTTGAACAAATTTTTTCCTCTCTGAGTTACTTTTTGTCAGGCATTTTCTATCAGAGCAACAGAAACAGAATTAGAACCATATGCTTCTTTATTAACATATCTAGTCACTTAATATCATAAGATGGCCACAGGTAACCAAAGTAGGGATAGAGGTTTCAGGAACTGCAGTGAGAAGTAAACACATATTACAGTACATGGCTTGTGGCTGATATGTATAATTGAAGATCTTTAATTTTTGTTAGAGACTAGTGAAAATGAAGATATTCTCTTCATTAAAATGTACAGACTTCCTGAATCTGTTCATAGACACTTTGGGAATACCTATGAACCTAATATTAAGGACCTCTGGAATATAATTATGTATGCAAGATTATGAGTATGGTTGATATAAATTTTAAGTGCATGTTTATATAGAACTCTAAACATAATTATGCATATCTGTTTACTTTTCTACTGGAAATTTTCTTTCTTTTTAGTCTTCAAAACCTTTATAGTTATTATTGAGTGTGTAGGGATGGGTGGGTAGAGATGGGTTGATGTACACATGCTACCTGTCTGGAGGTCAGAGTGCACGTTTGGAGTCAGATCTCTCCTATATTCATGGGGATTTTGGTGATTGAACTTAGTTTATTATGCTTTGTGAAAATCTTATCTACAAGCTTAGCTATCTCAACTGTCCTTATTTATATTCTTATAACCTGACTTGCTTTATAAAACCAATATAATAAAATTACAAGCAAGTAGAGAAAAAATACAGAGGAATATAAAAACTGAGAGACATTCTGGAAGTAAATTGATATGTGAAGTGTGCTTGTTCTAAAATAGGATGGAATTCTGATTCTCGTTGGACATGATGGTACATACCTTTAATCTCAGGCTTGGGAACTCAAGGTAGGAGGTTGAGGAGTTCAAGGTCACCCTTGGTTACCCAGGGAGTCAGAGGTCAGTCTGAGCTACCTGAGACCCTCCTAGTACAAAACCTCCCCCACATTTAAAAAATTTTAATTTCTAAGATTTTAATACCAAAGATAAGAAATAATCACCTATAAACTCATGATCACATCAATCAAATAAGAAAATGTCTGCTTCACTATTGAAGATTACCAGTAAATTTAGTCCACAGTCTTAGTTGGCTTGGGCTGAAATGTCAAAATGCCATAGAGGGCACCTTGAATGGTGGGTCAACTTCTCACTGGTAGTGAGGCTGAGGAAGGGCACCAGCGTAGTTGGGTTCTGATGAGGGTTTTCTTCCAGCCTTGTAGACAATTATCTTTTGCTGTGTTGTCACATGCATTTGAGGGACACAATTTGATTTATGATACTACTCTTTACAATGAAATTCAGTGCTTTATTGAGCACACTGTCATTGGGACTCCATCTTATAATTTCTTAATACCAAACAAAGATGTATTTCTGTGGGCTGTGATAATATAGGAGTGGGTCTTAAGATGTCTTTTGGGACTTTAAGGTATTTATTTACTTACTTTTTTGTGTCACCTATATGGATACACTCAAATCTTAAATACTAATGACTCTTACTTTGTTAGAGATTAATGTGACCCAAGAAGGAGAGCTTAGAATGTCTACTACTTTGGATTCTGCATATAATTTCAAAGACTACAACACTCCTCAGGGTCTAGGATATAGAACAATAGCTATGACTTTAAACATATTTAAATACATAAATAATGATTGTAATGGAACATTTGGGTTGAGAAACAGTCAGTTGGATTTAATGTTTCTGGCAATGACCAGAATGTGGCTAATTTCATGCTGCAGATTAACCACTCAAACAGTCTGGAGAACAGGAAACTCACAGGCACATTTAACGAAACACCACACTCATGTTTCAGGGTTGGAGGAGTGCCTGGTTCATGTAGTCTCGGCTGCTGGAGACTCACACTCCTTGGAATACAGCTCAGATTTCTGGTTGCTGTTTCTGTCTGGCCCCAAGAGATGACCCCCTCCCCAATAAAGACATCACTACTACATCTGTGACTTCCTGATTCTCAATCAGTTCTTACAGTCCATGCTAAGGAAGGCAAGGCTCAGACAGAGGAAGGACCAACATGTTTTTTGCTGCAGAGAGCAGAAGTTTCCAAGTTTGTAGACAACAGGGGTATATGCTCTTCTAGAAAGATCATAATCTCAATTGCAGGGTTGTGGTGTTCCCATGAGGCCCTAACAGAGCATAGTATATGCAAAAGCACTCTTTGAAACCCATTGGTACTCATGGTTCCTCAAAGGTGAATATGTAAGTCCATAAATGTGTAATGCTATGATGTAAATGTTCTTTCCATGTCTGTCATTATGTTAGTATTAGGAAAGAGACCCTTAGGGGTGGTGAGTCATGAAGTTCTGTTCTTATAAATGTGTTAATGCTGTTCTATGGGATGGGTTTGATGTCCCAGATATGGGCTTATGATGAGACTGTCCTCGTTATTCCTGAGTATGTGTGTATGATACTCTAACATTGTTAAGACAAAAATCTCATGATGAAAATCTCATCCCACTTCTGATCCTTTTCAGCTTCCAGAGGCACAGACCAAACAAACTTCTATTGTTTAAAAATTCCCAAATCTGTGGTATTTTGTTACAGCATCATCAAACAGTCTGAGGAGCCTAAAAGAGCCCTACTTGGCACATGATCTTTAGCCTGGAAGATTGACATAGATGAAATAATGCTAATTTCAATTATAAATCGTTCAACACAGTGAACTATTTAAGTTGTAATTGACAGAACATTTTGTGCCTGGCCAAGGATAATTAACTGCAAAATAGATACTTCGATAAGTGGTTGAGTTAACTTGCTTTATGGATTTGCTGGTTATGAGTCAGTTATGGATGGTGATGGCTTTGGACTTGTGGTGGTTGGTCTGTGCTTTTCCTTCATAGTTAGATGTTAAGGCCACTTCATTAAAGCCATTCCTTGCTTATAACAGTAAAAACCATTTTCTTCAAATACCAATTATCTATAGTATGTTCTTTTTTTTTTTTTTTTTATAAAAAGATTTTATTTTTATGTATGCAGTGTTCAGAAGAGGGTACCAGATGTCATCATAGATGGTTGTGAGCCACCATGTGGTTGCTGGGAATTGAACTCTGGACCTCCGGAGGAACAGTCAGTGCTCTTAACCTCTGAGCCATCTCTCCACCCCTATAGTATGTTCTTACCAAAAAGGAATGTTTGTTGGTTGTCTAAGAGAACAATGAGTTATTAATGAACATGAAAGGCTGTCTCTTCAAAGCTCATGGGAAATTTAGGATTTATGTCTCTCTCATACACACATGTAAACACAGTTTGACACACATATATATTCTTATATATGTACACACATGTATATATGTACACACACATACACAATTTGTTTTTAAGTTTGAACAAGGTCTCACTATGTAGACTGGCCTGGCCTGGAACTCACCTGTATTCTGGTCTTCTTTTCAACACAGCAGTTCTAGCATTACAGGCATGAACAACTATTCTTGACTCTTTATTTTTTTGAGGGAGTATATTTTTCTTGCTTAGTAAAGGAGAATGCATTTCTCAGTAACTCTCTCTCTCTCTCTCTCTCTCTCTCTCTCTCTCTCTCTCTCTCTCTCTCTGTGTAGATCAAATATTGTTCCTTATATATGCAATGCAAGTGCTTTTCCAGTGAGCTGCAGTCTGGCCTCCTTAATGTTTATATTTGAATTAGTTATTACAAGAGTATTTCCTGGGGCTCAGTGAGGCATCTTAACTAGTAATACCTTAGTGTTTCTGCTTTGGACATTGCCGTGTGTTTTGATGTAATGAGTAAACAATGGTTCTTTCCTTGGAAGAAAGCCCATCCATGGCGGTTACTTTCCTTGCTGCTGTGGCAAAAATACCAGACAAAAGCAAGGAAGGAACGGTTGATTTGGGCCCATGGTTTGTGGGTCCCGTCCATCATGGTGAGGCAGAGACAGTGAGAGCATGTCACTAAGGCAGCTGGCTTGTTGTTCTTAGTCAGGAAGCAGAGAAATGCATGTGTCTTTTTATGCAGTCTGTGATCTCAGCCTGCAGGAGTGGGTTTATCCTCCTTAGGTAGTCTCCTGTGTGGAGATATCCTCATAGATTACGCTCTGACATTTATCTCCCGGTTGATTCTAAATCAAACTGACAGTCACAATTAGCCATCAAGGGAGAAATGCCCTCCACCCTGCAGTAGGGTTTGGAAAGTCAATGGGATGCTAATGAGTCTACATTGACAATAGTTGTCTAAAACACTTAGAGAGATAGATGGGTCTTTGTGTTTTAAATAATGTGCCAGCTGATGAATTTGATAGGCAAATTGAGGCACAACATAGGATTTTTGGAAAAATCAAGTAGAAAGCTCACAATCTTCAAGAGAAACAAAACAAAACAACCCAGACTACTTTGACTGAAAGCATGCACCACTGTCTAACGGGCAGGTAGGTATGGAGATGCTCACCTCTTGATGCTGTTCTGGTTCACCTCTGCTGTGCTGGGGGAGGGAGAAAAATTACCCCCGCCCCCCATGGACGACTGTGGTGGCTTCAGAAGGCAAACCAAGGACTGCAGCATTGTGAGGTGGGCTGAGAGAATGGCCATGTCCCCGTGTGTCCCCATGAGCTGTCTACAGCCAGCATGCTGCCTCTCCATTTGATTCTATGCATGCACACACATGCAATGCTGGCATTAATAAACTTCATAGGATTTCTTTCTCTGCTCAATGAAAGGGATATGAACAGTTATTGCTTTTAAAAAAAAAAAAAAAGAAGGTTGCTTTCATTTTCCTTTGCCTTATTTGGATGTGAGTCATTTTTAGCTGGGCACAGTCTTCATCTTTTTTGAATAAATAAGATGTCTCCTTGATTTGTGATTACAGAAGCTATGCCACTGACTCCTGAGCTGCTTGCAAAGTTTAAATTCAGCTTCCAGATTTAATTTTTATAAAATACTAAGATGTTCTTTATAAATCAACTGTAAAAGGAATCTTTTTAAAGGACAATTTAGGAAAATGTTAAGTCAAAGGAAAGTCACAGACAGTACTGTGTTCTCAAAACCATTGTCTTAAATGAGAATTTAATTGTTCTTTAAAACTATTGGAAAACCTGCTATTTTGGTGCATGGTTTTTTTTTTTTTTTTTTTTTTTTTTTTTTTTTTTTTTTTTTTTTTTTTTCCTTTATTTTGTATTTATTAATTGTTATTTCAAGGTCTAAAAAATATTGTGTCGGGATTTTGATGGGCAGTGCATTGAATCTGTAGAGTGCCTTTGGGAGAATGGCCATTTTTACTATGTTGATCCTACCAATCCAGGAACATGGGAGAGCTTTCCATTTTCTGATATCCTCTTCAATTTCTTTCTTCAATGATTTAAAATTTTTGTCAAATAGGTCTG
>PVIH01011482.1:0-68886 GCA_004025045.1 Sigmodon hispidus
CTCTCTCTTGAGGGAGGGGGGACAAAACTGGATTTGGCCGGGAGTGAAGACTGATCCAAGCATTGTTGGGCCAGTGTGACCATAGGACTGTCGGCTCCCTGCCAAGGGAGGGGATGGGGAGTTGCAGAGAAGAAAAATGATCAGATGTGGTGGGAGGGGGAAGAGACCTTCAATAAGGATATACAGGGATGGAAAAAAATTCAGAGGGAAAGCTGAACACAAAGAAAATATATGTGTAGTAATCCTATTTGCATTTCCACCCTTGATAAGCCATGCTTATGATTATTATCCTCTGTATAGTTATTGCTAACTCTTCGGCATTTTTTTTAAATTCTTTTTACTGGTTTTTTTTTGATAAATACAAAATAAAGAAGAAAAAAATAAAAAAAAATAAATAAAAAAGAAGTTTCCACAAAGAATGACTTTTGCCTTTGTCACTCAGGTTCTTCTCTAACCAGGCTCCCTTTATTGATGGTGTGGTCTATAGACTTTGAAATTGCCAAGACAGTCTCTACAACCACATAAGCCATTTTTTTAGGTAAATTGTAGTAGTAGGAAGTTGTGTGTTACTATAATAGAATCTCACAAACTTCGAATTTATTCAGGTTGATTTTGGAAGAAATTTTAAGAAAACACGACAAAAATATCTTCATCCCATTGCCAAGGTGTTTTATCAAATTATCCATAAATCCAACAATTTATGGATGACAAAGGCTTTAATGAGACTCAGGAAGGAGATAACTATGATGAAGGAGTCTCATGTTATCTCAGAGGGATTATATATCAACACAAATAATTCTTGTGTAAAGTGATGGTTGAAGATCTGAAAAAAGACTCAGGGGGCTAGAGAGATGGCTCAGCGGTTAAGAGCACCGTCTGCTCTTCCAGAGGACCCAGGTTCAATTCCCAGCACCCACATGGCAGCTCACAACTGTCTGTAGTTCCAGTTCCAGGCAAACACGAAGGCAAATAAATAAATAAAAATAAAGTTTAAAAAAAAAGGCTTGAAATATTAATATAAAGTGTTTCCTTTAAAAAAAAAAAAAGACTCAGAAGAAGATGACCAAAGTTCTATCAGAAGCTAAAGAGAATAAAATAATCTTTAACATATAAACTCAAAAATTTACCTGAGCTGAACATTGTGGCTCTTGTCCATAATCCCAGTAATCAGGATACAGATGCAGGAAGATGGCCATGAGTTTAAAGTCAGGCCATTCTATATGACAATTTCCAGGTAGAACCAGGACTGCACAGTAAGAGTCTTCTGTACAGAAAAGGCAGGGCAAACAGGAAGGACTGAAAGAAAGGAAAGAAGAAAGAAGAGAGAAAGAGAACAATTATTTGAGGCCTTGTAAGGCAGCTCCCAAGGTAAGCTGTAGTACAGCCTTGATGGCCTGACTCAGATCCTTATCTCCTATAGTGAAACAAGAGAAATGAGAGTCCCAGCACACTCTATAGCAGGGGCAGATAAAGTCACCATACCCACAGTTGCTCTGAGAGAATTTGCACGGCTACCCACATTGACCTCGAATGAGCGAACAGATAACTACAGGGGTCCTGAAGGATAGACTCAGACCCTGCCCAGAGGTGAGGAGGGGTTGTAGGGAGCCGGGAGTACCGGTTTTCGGTACCAAGGCGCCGCCGAGGCGATAAACAACATATCTGCGCATGCCCCCAGGTAAATTTCCACTCTGTGAGCCAAGCCCTCTGACCCTGTGTCATATCAGGTGAGAGTCCGCAACCAACCAAAAGGGGAGACGTAAGAGGCAAGGGCTTGAAAGTATAAAAGCTGGCTCCTGGCAAGGGGTCGGGGTCTTCCCATTTTCTAGAGCTCTAATAAACTTGCTGCAGAAGGATCAAAACTGCGTACTGCGTTCTTCTTCATGGGCGAAGACAGGGCGCGGGACAAGGGGTCACCAGGCTCAAGCGCCTATGTCCCAGCCAGGGAGGGAGAGTTGAGCTCCCATTGGTTTCAGTTCCATGGTTCTGCTTCTGGGACCAGGTGCTGTCTGCAGAGTAAGTCCCAGCGAACTCTGTAGCAGGCACAGATAAAGTCTCCTGTCATCATACCCACAGCAGCTGCTGAGGGAATTTACACGGCTACCCACCTCAACCTCCAACTGAACAGATAACTTCTGGGGTCTCTGAAGGACAGACTCAAATCCTGCCCAGAGAGGTGACAGGAGGCACACAAGCCCGAGTGCCACAACTGACCAGGAGCCATCTAATTGTGAAACACTGAAACCATGGGCAAACATCAGTGCAAAAAATTACATAATAATACAAAAAACAACATGGTAACTCCAGAAGAACATGGCGATCTTACAAATGCAGGACCTGAACTGAGCAATGAAGAGGAAACAAAAGGAAGCAACACGAAAAATTCCTTTTTGATGATCATTGAAGCTCTCAAACAGGATATGAAAGATAGCCTTAAAGAACTAGAAGAAAATACAAAAAAAATTGGAAGAGATGAACAAATCTATAAAAGAAACATGCAAGGAACTAAAAGCCGAAATGGAAGCAATAAAAAAAGGCACAAAATGAGGCAAAGAAGGAAATAGAAAAATCTGAAGAAAAAAGCTGGAACCACAGATACAAGCATAACAAACAGAGTTCAAGAGATGGAAGATAGAATCTCTAAAGTGGAAGACTCAGTAGCTCAAATAGATATATCAGTCAAAGAAAACAGTAAAACTAAAAAAGCGATAACTCAAAATGTTCAGGAAATCTGGGCCACCATGAAAAGACGTAATTTGAGAATAATAGGAATAGAAGAAGGAGAAGAATACCAGCTCAAAGGCACAGATAATGTTTTCAAAAAAATCATAGAAGAAAACTTTCCAACCCTGAAGAAGGAAATGCCTATAAAGATACAAGAAGCTTACAGAACATCAAATAGATATGATCCCAAAAAAAGTCAGCGCGCCACATTATAATCAAGCCAGAAAACATACGGAACAAAGAAAAAAATTTAAGAGCTGCAAAAGAAAAGGGCCAACTCACATATGAAAGCAGACCCATCAGAATAACACCTGACTATTCAATGGAAACAATGAAAGATAGAAGGGCTTGGTCACAAGTTATACAGATGCTAAAAGAGCATGGCTGCCAAACTAGAAAACTATACCCTGCAAAATTATCAATCACCATAGATGGAGTAAACAAGGTATTTCAGGACAAAGTCAGAATGAAAGAATGTCTATCGACCAATCCAGCACTACAGAGAGTATTAGAGGGAAAACTCCAACCTAAGGACGCCAGATACACACACAAAATCACAAACAATCAATAATTCCACAGAAGAATACCCCAGAGAAAGGAAATACAAACAAGTTACCACCAAAATGGCAGGAAATATGAATCAATGGTCACTAATCTCCCTTAATATCAATGGTCTCAACTCTCCTATAAAACGTCACACACTAACAAGATAGATACAACAGAAGCCATTTTTCTGTTGCCTACAAGAAACACACCTCAGCCGCCAAAACAGACACAGGCTTAGAATAAAGGGTTGGGAAAAGATTTTCCAGTCAAACGGTCCTCAGAAACAAGCAGGGGTTGCAATCCTAATATCTAACAAAGTAGACTTTAAGCTAAAAGCAATTAAAAGGGAACAAGATGGTCACTACTTATTCATCACAGGAAATATTGGTCAAGAGGAGATTTCAATCTTAAATATTTATGCCCCTAATAAAAGGGCACCTACTTATGTAAAAGAAACACTGCTAAAGCTCGAATCTCACATCAATTCTTACATGCTAATAGTGGGAGACTTCAATACCCCACTTTCAACCCTGGATAGATCAACCAGACAGAGACTCAACAGAGAAATAAGGAGCCTAAAAGAGATTATGATGCAAATGGATTTAATAGATATCTACAGAAGCTTCCACCCAAAGGCAAAGGAATATACATATTTCTCAGCTCCTCATGGAACTTTCTCCCAAACTGACCACATAATTAGTCATAAAGCAAATATCAACAGATACAAAAAAAATGGAAATAATTCCTTGTAACATATCGGACCATCAGGGCCTAAAGTTAGAGTTCAACAACATCAAAAATCAAAGAAAGCCTACCAACTCATGGAAACTAAACATCACTCAGCTGAACCATCTCTGGGTCAAGGAAGAAATTAAGAAAGAAATTAAAGTCTTTCTAGAATTTAATGAAAATGAATCCACAATGTATCCAAATTTGTGGAACACAATGAAATCAGTCTTAAGAGGAAAATTCATAGTGCTAGATGCCTACATGAAAAACCTAGAGAAATTCCACACTAGAGACCTAAAAGCTCAGCTGAAAGCCTTAGAACAATTAGAAGTGAACTCACCAAGAAGGAGTAGATGACAGAAAATAATCAAACTTAGAACTGACATCAATTCAATTGAAACAAAAAGAACAATACAAAGAATCAATGAATCTAAGAGTTGGTCCTTTGAGAAAGTTAACAAGATAGATAGGCCCTTAGCCAAACTAATCAAAAAACAGAGAGTGTTCAAATCAACAAAATCAGAAATGAAAAGGGGGACATAACAACAGACCCCCAGGAAATACAGAGAATTATCAAATCATATTTTGAAAATCTGTATTCCACAATAATGGAAAACCTAGAACAAATGGACAGCTTTCTGGACAGCTACCACCTACGAAAATTAAATGAAGATCAGATTAATTACCTAAACAGGCCTATAACCCTAAAGGAAATTGAAGCTGTCATTAAAAGCCTCCCCAACAATAAAAGCCCTGGTCCAGATGGTTTCAGTGCCAAACTCTACCAGACATTCAAAGAAGAATTACTACCATTACTCCTCAAACAATTTCACACAGTACAAACTGAAGGAATATTGCCAAATTCCTTTTATGAGGCCACAATCACGCTAATACCCAAGCCACTCAAAGACACAACAAAGAAGGAGAATTACAGACCAATTTCCCTCATGAATATTGATGCGAAAATTCTCAACAAAGATTTGGCAAACCGTATACAACAATGCATAAAAGATATCATCCACCATAACCAAGTAGGCTTCATCCCAGAAATGCAGGACTGGTTTAACATACGAAAAACTGTAAATGTTATCAATCATATAAACAAACTAAAGGAACAAAACCACATGATCATTTCCTTAGATGCTGAAAAAGCCTTTGATAAAATCTAATACTCCTTAATGATTAAAGCCCTGGAGAGATCAGGAATACAGGGAGAATACAGAGATATAATAAAGGCGATTTACAATAAGCCAACAGCCAGTATCAAACTTAATGGAGAAAACTCAAAGCAGTCCCACTAAAATCAGGAACTAGACAAGGATGTCCTCTCTCCCCTTATGTATTCAATATAGTTCTCAAAGTTTTAGCTAAAGCAACAAGGGAAGAAAAAGAGATTAAGGGGATTCAAATTGGAAAAGAAGAAGTGAAACTATCTCTATTTGCTGATGATATGATTGTATATATAAGTGACCCACAAAATTCTTCCAAGGAACTGCTACAGCTGATAAACACCTTCAGCAATGGAGTAGGATACAAGATTAACTCAAAGAAATCAGTAGCCCCTCTATACACTAAAGATAGAAGAGCTGAAAAAGAAATAAGGGAAACATTACCCTTCATAATAGCTGCAAATGGTATTAAATACCTTGGAGTAACTATAACCAAAGAAGTAACAGACCTATTTGACAAAAATTTTAAATCACTGAAGAAAGAAATTGAAGAGGATATCAGAAAATGGAAAGCTTTCCCATGTTCCTGGACTGGGGGGATCAACATAGTAAAAGTGGCAATTCTACCAAAGGCAATCTACAGATTCAATGCACTGCCCATCAAAATCCCAACACAATATTTTTTGGACCTTGAAAGAACAATACTCAGTTTCATTTGGAATAACAGGAAAGCAGGATTGCCAAAACAATTTTACTCAACAAAAGTACCTCAGAAGGTATCACCATCCCTGACTTCAAGCTATACTATAGAGCTACAGTAATAAAAACAGCCTGGTACTGGCATAAAAACAGACTTGTGGACCAATGCAATAGAATTGAGGATCCAGACATTAACCCAAAAGCATATGAACACCTGATTTGACAAAGATGCCCAAAACATTCAATAGAAAAAAGATAGTATATTTAACAAATGGTGTTGCCATAGCTTGATGGAAGTGTGTAGAAAAATGCAAATAGATCTGATCCTGTCACCCTGCACAAAATTCAAATGCAAGTGGATCAAAGACCTCAACTTAAACCCAGCCACTTTGAACTTGATAGAAAAGAAAGTGGGAAATACACTTCTACAAATTGGCACAGGTGACCACTTCCTAAATATAACACCAGTGGCACAGACACTAAGACTAACAATCAATAAGTGGGATCTCCTGAAGCTAGGAAGCTTCTGCAAAGCCAAGGACACTGTCAATAGGACAAAATGACACCCTACAGAATGGGAAAAAATTTTCACCAACCCTACAAGTGATAGAGGACTGATCTCTATGATATATAAAGAGCTCAAGATTCTAGAGCCCAAAACCTTGAATAACCCAATCAAAAAATAGGGTACAGATCTAAAAAGGGAATTCTCAGCAGAGGAACTACGAATAGCTGAAAGGTACCTGAAAAAGTGATCTTCATCTTTAGCCATCAGAGAAATGCAAATCAAAACAACTTTGAGATACTACCTAACATCTGTTAGATTGGCTAAGATAAAAGACACAGATTTCAGCCTATGTTGGAGAGGATGTAGAGCAAGGGGAACACCCCTCCATTGTTGGTGGGAGTGTAAGCTTGTTCAGTCACTTTAGAACGCAATATGGCGGTTTCTCAGAAAATTGAGAATCAATCTCCCCAAGGACCCAGCAATACCACTTCTGGGTGTATAGCCTAAAGAGGCACATTCACACTCCAAAGGTATTAGCTCAACTATGTTCATAGAAGCACTATTTGTAATAGCAAGAACCTGGAAACAACCTAGATGTCCCTCAACTGAAGAATGGATTAACAAACTGTGGTTTGTTAACATTTACACAATGGAATACTACTCAGCAGTAAGAAATAATGATATCCTAATATTCACAGGCAAATGGATGGATTTGGAGAATATCCTCCCGAGTGAGGTATCACAATCTCAAAAAGATAAGCAGGGATTGTACTCACTCATTAGTGGTCTCTAAACAAACAAGAAAAAAAGCCAAGCATGCCCAAGCTGCAAACCACAATCACTGAACAGCTTGGGATCAGAAACACCCTGGACTGACGCTTTGGATCCCACTCCAACTATATGAACACCTGACTCACTCTTGAGGAAGGGGGGACGAAACTGGATTTGCCAGGAGTGGAGACTGATCCAAGCATTATTGGGTCAGTTGGACCATAGGACTGTCTGCTCCCTGCCCAGGGATGGGATGGGCAGTTGTGGAGAAGAAAAAATGACCTGATGTGGTGGGAGGGGCAAAGGACCTTGAATAAGGATATACAGGGATGGAAAAAACAATTCCGAGGGAAATCCGAACACAAAGTAAATATATGTGTAGCAATCTTATTTGCGTTATCACCCTTGATAAGTCATGTTTATGATTTTTATCTTCTTTATAGTTATTGTTAATTTTTCAGCATTTTAAATTCATTTTACTGTTTTTCTTGTTAAATAAAAATAAATAAATAAATAAAGAAGAGAACTGAATCTCCCACAAATTGTTCTTGAGCCTCCATAGAGTGCTCTGGTGTGCATCAATGCATGCATATGTTCACGAATACACCCAAACGCACAGGCAAGCTCTCTCACACATACACACATTAGTATTATTAAATAAATGCTTTTTACAAAATAGCTGAAGTACTCTGTTTCTGTGTGAGTGAAACAATTTCTGTTGGTGAGTTTATACATCTTGCTTTAAAAATTGTACAAAATATAACATTGAAAGTCAACATTCCTAGACTCAGTTCCTCAGAATATGACCTCTTTTTCATTACCTTTCTTATAGTTATAATTAATTGAACCATCTGGATGGATTTGACTGGAATCTTTTAACAGGGGAGACTTTGCATGCAGCAGGCATGCAAACATGCTGCCATATGAACCCTCACATAGCCATGCACTGCTCCTTAAACGACCATCACTACCAGTTTGTTTGTTTTGCAGTTCTGAACTCATTAAGTGTTCAGTAATGCATGCTTGCTCTTTAAGTCTTCCAGTTTTTAATGCTGTGCTGGGGCTTCTTGTTTTGGTCTGTTTGAATTGCTATAATAAATGACTATCTACTTGGTGGCTTTAATAAAAAGTATTGGTTCTTACCGTTCTGACAAATAAATTTCTGAAACTAGGTGGTGGGTCTGGTTTTCTTCTATCAATAGCCTCCTCCATTGAGGAGCTCTCTGCTGGTGTCAGCCAGGAAAGCAAACTCTTGAGAAATGAGAATGAAAATACTATTCAGATTGACTTCATCAACCTTAATCAAGACTTTTAAAGAGTCTGGTACAAGGCAGTTCATTGATAGAATATTAAAAACACAATTTCTGGTGTAGATCATTTCGTGGTCTAGAAAGAAGCATAATTACATTGAAACTTGACTCAGGTATGTGATGGGAGTGTTCATCTGCATATCATTCTGTAAAGAAACTGTTTTGGCCTGTGTCTAATACCACTGAAGAAGTTGGCAGGGAAATTGAGGTTCAGGTAGGAGGAATGCATAGTCAGACAGACTCCATCCAGCTGCCAAAGAAGAAGCTTGTAGGAATACAGGTGATCCAGGACCCATGAGCCATGTGATTAATGTTAATGGTTTGAATTAAGATGGAAGAGTTAGCTAGCAATGTACCTGAGATATAGGCTAAACAGGATGAAATTAATATAAGCATCTGAGTCATTTTTAGGGGGAAAAGTGGTCAAATGCAGGTCTGAACTTCTGACCTAAATAGGGGTCAGAAACCTTGAGTAAAATAGGTAAGTGTCATTTGTTTCAAGAAGTTGGATTCTAGAGACAGGTCACTTGAACTAGCTTCAGGGCCTAGTTTCAGTCAATCAAACAGTCTAAAGGGTCATTTGGCCTGTTAGCTACACATAGTCCTGGTTGTGGGAACCTAGGGAGCCCCTGGCTATATGGCTCATTTAAATTCCTACTACATTTAGTCCTGATTGTAACAGGTGCTTAATATGGCTTGGCCCAAAAAATAAGGCAGATCATCATGCTATAAATCACCTCTAATTCCCACTTTTCTTGGAAAACAGGTTGTATGTCTTTCCTTTTAAAAGAACAATCCTGGAAGCTTAATATTCCTGTATTCCCTAGAGATCTGTGGGTACAAGGCCTTTGTGACCCAAATATTTCAAGCCCTAGAAAGCTGGCCTCCACACATGGGTGAGCTTTCTGTTTCTTTATAAGTGCATGTATCCCCAACAAAGAAAGCTTCACATCAAAGCCTTCACATGACATCCTAAGGAGGCCCTCCCCCAGATATGATTATATTGGCAACTGGGTTAAACATGAACATATTTGCTTATGGTTTATGAGTAAGGTTCATACACATATGTAGGTAGTGGTGCATATACCCATTTATACTCATGCAGACTAGTGAAGTACTTCTTTATCTGTTTTTCTTTATCAATCTCACCATATTTTTTTTTGAGATAGTTTCTTACTGTACCTAAAATTGTTTGTTTCCTATAAGCTAACTGGCTTTTGCATTGTAAGATTTGTCTTTTTCTGCACCCAAACCCCTTTACCAATGTTGCAATTACAAAAATGCCATATATGTTCTCCTTGGGCTTGAGTTTACATAAGTCCTAAAAATTTGAAATCAGGTTCACTTGCTTCCACATCAAGTTGTTTTACCTGCTGTAGCATCTTCCAGACTCCTCAATACATGGATCATAAAAAGATGAAAAAATTTCAGGCTATAGAATTTCCCCAGGAAATAAATATGTGAACTGAGCCAATATTCCTATTGGTATAGTTGGGGAATGTAGAAGCTGATAGCATCTCAGCCTTCTAACACACCTTGAAGTCACAACATGTATCAAGTCTTTTCTTCTCCCAACACTACCATGTCTCAGTCAGACTAGCATTTGACCGAGAAGTGAGGATTTAGTGTTTAAATTTAGATGCACAGTGGAAATAGTGTGAGTAAAAACAGGTTGTAGAGCACCACATGGTGGGCCTGCATCTTATTATGTCAGAGTCTGCAGGATTCCTTTGCCATGTTTGACTGCATCATGCATCCATCTCCACATTTTTAAGAAATTCACATTGCCCTACTCCTGAAAATCTAAGAAGTATATAAATACTAAACATACATTTTTTTCAAACTTGAAGATTCTTGAATTACTTCAGATTTGAAGGTGTCATTTTTTTAATGTAATTAGCAAAATTTTATTTACAATTGATTGAAACATTTATCTCTTGATAAGTCTATAAAAGAGTACATGAAAATAGATAAACCCACAGAGGAACAAGTACGTTTTAAAATAGTACAATTAACAGATGTATATTGATAAGTTAAACTTTTCTTAATACAAAAATGTCAATGAAAGTCTAAAATTTAATGTCATAACATCATTAATAGTTAAATTGTAGGACTATCAGGGGAACAGAGTTCAGTCACCAGGACCTATGTTGTAATACTCATAGCTACCTAAAACTTCATCTCCAGGGGTTGTTAAAAAGTCTTTGGGCAGTGTCCAGAGCTGACTCACAGGTGATCAGATTCTCACTCCTGGACCACTCTGGGGCCAGATACATACTCATAGTTCTGACCTCATGCTCATGCAGCAGACAGGCCCTAGACTAAAGCTGGGACAGACCTTCTCTAGTGATCCCTAGTGACACATAGCAGGAGGTAACTCCCATGGTTGGGCCTTGCCTCCGTGGTCAGCTGAGTCATCTTAGACAGTTGAAGGTGTCATTTTTTTAAACCTACTTCTGGAAAGATTTGAAAGTATCTTCTATTGCTCCTATCAACTTGAAAGTTAAAACATACACTTTCTAAGTGCATGAACTTTGAGTGCACTGGCACTTAAATGTGTAGATGATAACATTTTTCTTGATGTATGATTAAGAGTAGATTATTGAATCTTAGAGATGATTTTGGATTCAACACAAATAATGACTATAAACTAATAAATTACATATGAATTGGCATATTGGTTTGGCAATAGTGTATTGCTAATATTATGGGCATCTTACAAGTCATTGCTGCAAAGTCAGTTGTTTCTTATATATCACTAGACAGAGCTTAACAGTCATTTCCTTGCACTGCCTCATTTATTGATATATTTCCTCCAATCCTGGATTATGCAATTCAGGCCTTCCCTCCTCCTGAGTGTCTGATTTAGGTATTCAATGCTCCAAAAGCTCTGTCTTATGCAGTAGCTCTGTTCTTCTCCTCTCTCTGCCTTTGATTTTCTGGTTCAATCTTATTTTTTAAGGAAGCCCAACTTGTAATATATTGTTCTTTTTCACTTTCTTCTTCTTTTCTTTGTTAATTTTCATCCTGCTGTATTTCTGTAAGGCCTTTTATTTTCTATTGTCATCTTTTTTATTAAAAACTATTTCCATAAATTTCTCTCAAAAAATTAGCTTATACTGCCCAATGGGTTTAGAAATGACTATATTCTGTCAAGTTTTTAGCTATCATTCTTAATTATTACTTATGAATATAAGGTCAAGATTCAATTTTAAACTAATATACATGTAATCTTCTCCATGTTTTGATGTCCTAAACTAAATAGAATTGATTGTAATTATACACCTTCAAGATGGTCATTAGGAAACAACATCAAGGTCATGCATGTGAAACCAATCTGACTTTGCCTGTGTCCTTATAACAAGAAGTAATGAAGACAAAGACAAAGATGGAGGAAAAGACCATGTAAATATTCAGAGAAAAGTGAAAATCTGCATTCCAAAGAGAAAAAATACAGAAGAAATCTCTGCTATCAACTTTTTGAACTTCTGACCTTCGAAACTAGGCATGATGATTTATATTAGTTAGCAATTTGACAGGATGTAGAATAGCCTTGGAGACAAGCCTCTGGGCATGTCTCAGAGATGTTTTCTAGACTATTGAGGTGGAAGATCCACCATGACTGGAGGACTGAGTAAAAAGAAAACCAGTAGAACAGCAGTATTTTTCCCTCTGTTTCTGAATCTTGGATGCGTTATAATTATCTTTGCTGAGTTCCTGGAACACAGACTCGTCTTGATAGATTCTTGAAGCATGATTCAAAATACTGTTTGCATTCCTCCTTAGTCAGATTTCGTATCTCAGAAATAATACAAGTGATTAACAAAACTTGTTTAACCCCCACTCTAGGATATTTGCTAGGGAAGCGCCAGCAAAATGATATGTACTTCTAAAAGTTCCAAAAAATAAATATTATAAGTGTTGTTGTTTAATTTTGAAGTAAGAACCACTTTGTAGCTTAGTTGTTATTTTGCACCACATTCAGTTTGCTACATGTAAAGGAATTCACACACACACACACACACACACACACACACACACACACACACACACACACTGATCTTTATTTCAGTGTTCTTGGTCTATTTCAAATCTAGTTTTAGATGGAAGCTTATGGTTAATGACTTAGCCACTTAAATATTGGTTCTGTTGATATTGTCAATTACAGATGAGCTCCAGGTAGTCAATTTAAAATATCAGGCAGTTGGCACTGGTATAAAGTTAATTATAGAATGTAAAACATCAGCTTCACTTCCTTTATGTGTAACTGTTGCTACCATGAGATTTTATAAATCTCTCTCGCTCTCTCTTTTTTTCCTTTTCTGGCTCATCCACTGTATGTTTAGCTTCTTGAATACAATGGCCACAAAAATTTGTTTGCATCTCTAGTGCCTAGTATGATTCATATGTGATATTGGTAATTAATGAATGTATCTATAATAAGATAAAATGAGTTTTTAAATGATGTCATATAGATCATCATACTACACATATTTTATAACATTAAAAGTTATCTTCCTCACATGGATACTATAATATATGACAGTAATCTAAGGTTTAGTGTTAAACTACCAGGGTAGTAATGATATATACATTTTTTTTAAAAAAAATGCATTTTCACCGAAATCAAAGGAAAAAATTTATGGAAAAAATTACATATCCATTTATTAGAAAATAGTCAAAAGTTTGCAATTTATGGTAAGAGAACTGAAAATAAAATGTACCTCTTTCTGAACATAAACAGAGAATTTATGATACATTGCTTTTAGTCACCTTAGAAATGAGTCAGAGAATCTGCTAGGGATCCTGCTCTCTAGCAAAGTATCCTGGGATGCCGATTAATTGTGAGTAGTGGTCAGGACCTCTACATTCTGTCTCATCCAATCAGATCTCCTGTCTCTCAATACACTAATATGAAGAGTGAGTCATAAGAAGATCAATACTGTTAAACTCCAGCAATGCTACTAGGACCAGAACTCATTCCATTTCCTCATTAGCCATGGAGCCAGAGACAGAAGGGGGAGGTTACATCTGAAATTACAACCAGATGGAGCCTCCAAATAGCACAGAATCAAATGTATTTTATCAAAACTAACTTTAAAAATGCATGTTGTTTCCTTCCACATATTCAATAATTTATTAATTGCAGGCTGCTTTCTCTTTCTCAATGACATTTCCACTTTGTTTTTTCTTTCCCCTTTTGTCATCCTTAGGAATTGTATTTTAAACACATTTTTGGAAATTTCATTTTTGTTTATATAAAAAGGACAATGATTCCATTTTCTATTTAAATTGGGCTATATAGTTTATTCTTGTTTTATATGCTTTCCAGAAGAATTCAAATAGCATGAAAGATATTTCTAGTCTTCCCTGTATCATAGAGACTAATTTACAATTTATTTTAATTTATCTCAATGCTGTATGTATGTAAGACACATATAAGCTGACACTAATACTTTTTTAAAAATAATAATACCATAAACTATAAATATAACTAGGGATATTAGTTTTATTATATTATATTTAAATCAGTATATTTTAACACATTATTTTAAACCACATTATTAAAACACATTATTTTAACACAAAGTAAATATATAAATTAACAATGGCCTACTTTACATCTTTAGTAATAAGTATTTGAAAACCTCAGTTTGTAGAACATGGGACTTTTAATCCCAGGGCCATGGGTTCTTGCCCTAATTGAATGCCAGATATTGTAGACTTATTCACTTGCAATATATCAGATAAAGGATTAACATTTGTTAGGGGGTCATATAAACATTCATTGATATAAATTAAATCTTAAGACAATTCTTAGAGAGTAGAAATATCCCACGACAGAGGGTTCGATTCACTCCCTGAGAACAAAGGAATAAAACAGGAAGAAAGATCAGCTTGCCCCGGATTCCCAATGGCTCTAAATATCACAAAGCTATGCCTATAAGCTTCCCAAAATAATGCCTGAGTTCCACTACATAGTTTAAAATTGTAGTACATAAATTTTGACAAGGCTTGCTCATTTGTTTGAGGGCCACGTATGATGAATGGTTCCCTTGGATGACAGCACAGTATCTTTGTCTACACTACTCTATCCGTGATCAGGATTTTTCATGGCTGTGTTTCAACATGGTCCAGGGTTTTAAACATCTTAAATGATACCTCACTCCACCCATCACTTCCATTAGTTCTTTTAAGTCTGTGTTTTTATTGCTTCTCACTATGTCTGCAGATTGCACTAGATATGGCATGTTTCTGATCAATGCTCAGAAACTGATTAGTATTTGAATTAAACCACATGAAGATAGCAACCAGAAATGAATGATTTTACAGCTACTCAGAACTGTTAATTTCTGTCTGTGGATTACAAGTGCAATAACGGTCTTTTTATAGTCAAAACAGAACAATGCAAACAATACTCATTGAAATTATATAGATTAAATGATGGTAATGTATTCTTATAACACATTGTTACTGAAATTAAACATGATCATAAACAAGCAACAAGTGTAACATATATACACTCATTGAAATATTGCAAATATCACCAAGTCTAAACAGGATTTAATAGAATTTTGATATCTAAATTAATTGCAAAGAAATATGATCCCAGGTTGAAGGAAGCTAGAAAATAGTTAACCCCTTTATGATAAACAATGTCCCCATGAAGATGTTAACATGTCATCAATTGATATTTACTGACCTAAGGCAGTATGATACATATCTAATAATCTAGTAGTTTTCTTCCTACCTTATGAAAAAAGTCTTAAAAATGTAACTGTTTTTATTCTTAATTAATAAAGTAGCAAATGAAGAAACTATTATTATGGAAGTTTTATATTATTCCATTATTTAAAATAATAAAGATGACCATTACAGTTTATTCTAAGTAATTTCATTGTTTAAATGAATGAAGCATATTTAATGGTCAACATTAGTTAGTTTGAAAAAGTTACCTACACAGATTTTTTTAATGTCTTTATTCTCTGCAAATATTTCTTTTGTATGTGGCTTTCAGTCACTATGTTTACATAGTTAAATTTCTTAGGTATTGATTGAAGCAAACTAACAATATGAGTGATTTTGCTCCCCACGTCTATGGGATCTTTTTTTCCCCCTCCACTTCACTTTGTAAATGTAAAAGGAGGGAGTTAGTTAGATATCAGTAAGCCTCTACAGCATGGAGTTGAACCCCTTCTTCAAATTAACAGTTTGTAAAACCACCAACAATGGAGGAGTATGCCCCTTGCTCTGCAACATCTCCAGCACAGGCTGTCTTCTGTGTCTTTTATCTTAGCTATTCTGACAGGTGTAAGGTGGTATCTCAAAGTTGTTTTGATATGCATTTCTCTGATGGCTAAAGATGTTGAAGATTTTTTTCATGTGCCTTTCTGCCATTTGTAATTTTTCTGCTGAGTATTTTCTTTTTAGTTCTGAACTCCATTTTTGATTGGGTTATTCATTGTTTGGGGCTCTATTTCTCCAATTCTTTATATATTTTTGAGATCAGTCTTCTGTCAGGTGTAGAGCTGGTGAAAATCTTTTCCCATTCTGTAGGCTGTCATTTTGTTTTAATGACTGCCCTTGGCCTTATAGAAAGTGCTTAGTTTCAGGACACCCCATTTATTGATTGTTGTTCTCTGAACAGTGTGACCTCATAGTGTCCAGCACAATGTAGGAGTTGGGGAGCTTCAGACAGAGAGGATCCCAAGTCCAGAGTGGAGGGGGAGGTAAGCAGTTTCCAACCCCTGGGCCTCCCAGGGACCACATCTCAAAGGCCAGAGACACAGTCCCAGCTTTGACCTCATGGACAGGCCTAACCTGGACCAGAGCTGAGAGATGCCTTCCCTAGCAATCCTGAATGTCACATCACTGACAATCAGGCTTCGCCTCCAAGGTAGGCTGTGTCATCCCAGAGGTATAGATGTCTCTCTGAAGAATGTGACCTGTGGTATCCGGGGTGGAGTGGAAGTCAGGTAGCTTCAGACAGTGAGGATTACATGTCCTGAACAGAGTAAGAAATCGTTCATACTCGGTTTACAGAGTAGACAGGGGACACACAACCCCTGTAGCCACAATGGACTAAGATTCCACTGAAACCTGACTAAGAGTAAACCAAGGAAGCAATGGGCAGATACCATTGCAAGAATACATATAACAATATAAAAAATAGCAAGGCACTGCCAGAAGAAGCTGATGTCTCTACAACACCAAGACATGAACAGAACAATGAAGAGGAAACAGAAGAAAACAATACAAACACCTTTATGAAGATTATAGAAGCCTTAAAAGAGGATATGAAAATGTTCCTTAAGAATGCTTATCTAAGCCACATTAGAACCTTGGGACCTCCTGCCATTGCTGGGGAGGAGATAAAGTGATGTGGAGAAGAGAGAGTGACTGGAAGGGGTGGGAGAGGGAAGGAAGTTTGAACAAGGGTATACATGGATTAAAAATAGGACTTTATTTACAATAAAATAATTAATAAAAAACAAATACACAAAATTTGAAAAAAAAATAAATAGAAGAAAATAAAAAGAAAAAATTGGATGAGATGAACAAATCCTTGAAAGAAAACCAAGAAAGGAAAATCCAATAGATCAAAGAATCATTCCAGGAACTAAAAATTAAAATAGAAACAATAAAGAAGGCACAAAACAAAGCAAGGTTGAAATGGAGAATCTGATGAAACAATTGGGAACTACAGATACAAGCATAACCAACAGATTCCGAGAGATTGAAGAAAGAATCTCTGGAGTGGACGACTCAATAGTGGAAATAGATTAATCACTCAAAGAAAACACCAAAAAAGCCATAACACAAAATGCTCAAGAAATTTGGGATACCATGAAAAGACATAACCTGAGAATAATAGGATTAGAAGGAGAAGAATACCAGCTCAAAGGCACAGGCAATATATTCAATAAAATCATAGAAGAAAACTTTCCCAACCTAAAGAAGCAAATGACTATAAATGTACAAGAAGCTTACAGAACACGAAATAGATTAGACGTCCCCCCCAAAAAAAATCTTCTTGCCACATAATAATTAAGCCACAAAACATACAGAACAAAGGAAAAGTATTAAGAGCTTCAAAGGAAAGGATCCAATCTACCTTGAACTTCTTATTCTCTTGACCTTTTCCAAAGTACTAAAATTCTAGGTGTGTGCCACCATACTTGGGTTAACAAGGGGAATCAAACCTCAATGTTTAAATGCTGTACAAGGATACTAATAACTGAGTTGTAACTCCAGCCCTTTAATGCCATTTGTTTTTAGAGGAAAAGATTCTGAGTAACAGCTTTTGCACATGCAGGATTACCAAAGGTATCTAAAATAGCAAAATAAGTCATACTTGTTTAGACACTATTAACACAACTGAACGTTTAACAACACACCACTTTTTCTGCTTTCATTTTTTTTTTATTTTACATCTTGCCACAGTTTCTCCTCCCTCATCTATTCAATGTCCCTTTCCCTACCCCCAGTTCATTCCTCCCTTTCTATTCAGGAAAGAGTAAGCTTCCCATAGAAATCAATAAAACATTAAGGTGTGATACAACTAATCATCTACTATCTAATAAGGCAGGGCAAGGTGAGGCAGTATGAGGAAGAGAGTCTCAAAGCCAGCAAAAGAGTCAAAGACAATCTTTACTTCCACTGTTAAGAGTCCCAGAAGACCAAGCTACACAATTATAACATATGTGTAGAGGGCTTAGGTCAGCTCTCTGGTAGGTGTTTCAGTCTCTGTGAGCCCCTATGAGCCCAATTTAATTTATTATGTGGGTTTTTATGTGTTGTTCACCCCATCTTCTGCAGGATTCTCCTAGCTGTGCCAATGTTTGATCACTTTGGAAATCAATACGGCAGTATCTTAGAAAACTGGGAATCAACATACAAGACTCAGTTATACTACTCTTTTTTGCATTTACCCAAAACATGCTCCATCACACTACAAAGACACTTGCCTAACTAGGTGCATAGCAGTTTATTTGCCTTAACCATCACCAGGGAACAACCTAGATGAACCTCCACAAAGGAATGGATAAAGAAAATGTGGTACATTTATACAATAGTGTATTACTTAGTTTTTAAACACAACATCATAAAATTTAAAGGCAAATGAATAAAACTAGAAAAAAAAAAAACAATCCTGAGTGGAGTAACCCAGACCCAGAAACAGAAACTTAGTATGTACTCATTTGTAAGTGGTTATTAGGTGTAAAACAAAAGGGGGTAACTATGCTAAAATCCACAGACCCAGGAAGACTAGGCAACCAGAAGAGTTGTAGTATAAAGTTTCTGGCCCATACTAGCCCCACAATCAAGACCAGCTGTCCCAAATAGATAGCCCATAGATGCTTGGTCCCAAATAATTACACAAAATATTATATCAATTACATACTGTTTGGCCTATCATTCAGACACATTACTTGCTAACTCTTAACTCTTAAACTAACCCATGATGAGCCAAGTGGCTTAGTACCTTTTCACAGAGTAGCATTTTTTCTTCTTTCCTCTGCATTTGCCTGGCATCTCTCCTTTGTCCTTCCTCTTCCCACCCAGAATTTTCTTAGTGTGTTAGCCTTGCCCATATTTTCTGTCTGCCTTCTAGACAATCAGTGTTTTATTCAACCTGTAGGAGAGACAAATATCTACAGTGTACAAGAAATCCTACAGCAGAGGGCTCAAGGGGAGGATGCCTAAAAAGAAGAGGGAAATAGATTTCATGAGTGGACAGCAAGCAGGTTGCTGATCAGGTGGGGAGAATTCTAAAAGAGATGACTGGAAAAAAGGGTACTCTTCAGGGTCAGGTAGAAACCTGATGCAAAGAATTCTCCCAAGAATCTACAAGGATGACCCAGGTAAGACTCTTAGCAATAGTTAATATATAGCCCAAAATGACCATCTTCTCTGACTAGGCAAAACTTCAAATAAAAGAATTCGAACACCAAGCCAGCAACATAACCTCAGAACTACAGTCTGTACTGCCAATGAGTTGTGTTGGGGTAAGGGTTGAAGTAGTGGTCAATTTTCTGATATCCTCTTCAATTTCTTTCTTCAGTGATTTAAAGTTTTTGTCAAATAGATCTGTCACTTCCTTGGTTATAGTTACTCCAAGGTATTTAATGCTATTTGCAGCTATTATAAAGGGTGATACATTGCTTACTTTTTTCAGCCCTTTTATCTTTAGCGTTTAAGAGTGCTACTGGTTTCTTTGAGTTAATCTTATATCCTGCTACACTGCTGAATGTGTTTATCAACTGTAGAAGTTCTATGGTAGAATTTTGTGGCTCACTTATGTATGCAATCATATCATCTGCAAATAGAGATAGTTTCTCTTTTTCTTTTCCATCTGTATCTCCTTAATCTCCTTTTGTTCTCTTATTGCTTTAGCTAAAACTTGGAGAACTGTGTGGAATAGATAATGGGGGAGGGGACATGCTTGTCTAGCTACAGATTTTAGTGAGATTGCTTTGAGTGACAGAAGATTGATCTCTAAAATATATAGAGAGCAAATAGAGCCCAAAGCTTTAAATAACTCAATTTAAAAGATGGTGGTCAAAACTAAAAAGGGAATTCTCTGCAGAAGCCTGAAAGGCAACTGAAAAAATGCCCAACATCTTTAGCCAACAGAGAAATGCAAATCAAAACAACTTTGAGATACCACCTTATACCTGTCAGAATGGCTAAGATCAAAACCACAGATGACAGGCTATGCTGGAGAGGTTGCAGAGCAAGGGTAATACTCCTCCATTGTTGATGGGAGTGTAAGCTTCTTCAGTCACTCTGGAATGCAGTATGGTGGTTTCTCAGAAAATTGGAAATCAATATCCCCAAGGATCCAGCAATACCATTACTGGGAATACACCCTAAAGATTCACATTTCCACCCTAAAAGCATTAGCTCAACTATGTTCATAGCAGCATTATTCACAATAGCAAGAACCTGGAAACAACCTAGATGCCTCTCAACTGAGGAATGGATTAACAAACTGTGGTACATCTACAAAATGGAGTACTACTCAGTAGTAAGGAAAAATTATATCCTAAAATTTGTAGGCAAATGGATGGATCTGGAAAATATCCTCCTGAGTGAGGTATCACGAACCCAGAAAGATAATCAGGGGATATACTCACTCATTAGTGGACTTTAAACAAAAAGCAAAACATTCCCAAGCTGCAAACCACAATGACTTAACAGCTTGGGATGTGAAGCCCCTTGGAATGGCACTTTGGAGCCCATCCCTTCAAAGAAACACCTGACCCAGTCTTGATTTTGGAATGAGGAACTTGGACTTGCCTGGAATGGATGCTGGACTAAGCCACCTTGGGTTCTTGGGACCTCCTGCCTTTGCTGTGGTAGAGGTAAGGAGATAGGGAGAAGAAAGATTGACTGAGGGGGCTGGAGGGGGAAGAGAGTTAGAACAAGGTGATACATGGATTAAAAAAATGAGACTTTATTCAAAAATAAAAATGAAATAGTGAAGCATGTGTTTATTTATGCAATAAAAAATGTCCAATATCCTAAAAAATACCCTTGTTTTAAAAAATTAACTTGAAGAAAAATGTTTATGCCTGTGTGTCTGTATGTGTTTGTGTGTGTGTTTGTTGTCTTTGTGTGGTATACATATTTTTATTTAGGTGGGTGTGTATATAGATGTGCTCACATGAGCATTTACATGTCAAGGCCAAATACCAATGTCAATTTTTTTTCCAGAATTCTGAGTCTACTTGAGACAAGGTCTCTTTCTGAATTTGGAGCTCTCTGTTTTATCTATCTGAATTTGGCTGCCCTGTAAACTTCAGAAACCCTCCTGTTTCTATAGTCATTCCCCATGGCAACAGTGACAGGCACCATATCTAGATTTTGTTTCCTGGATCCTGGATTTAGACCTAACTCTTTGCACTTTAACAATTTGAAATGCTACGCTCTCCACTAAGCATAATATTTAGTACATGATACTAAAGTAAACTTGATTTCTGGAGACCAGCTACAATTCTCAAACTAACAAGAAAGAGAGCTATCATGCCAGACAGAGTATAGTCGTGTACAGAAAGTTCTACACTGATGTTTCTTTACAGGAAGACCTGATTGAAATACAGAATAGCATAGTGCTATCCTGGACATGTGGATGAAGATTAACAGTCAGGTTAAAAGCACTTACTGCTTTTGCCAAAGACCAAGTTCAGTTCTGAGCACCTGTGAGGGAGCTCATGACATCCATAACTGCTCCCAATAAGGTTGGTTATTTGAATATTCCAGGAATACTATTTTTCATGATAACCCTTGAATTTCCTCCCTTAGTTTACATTTATTTGTTTTATATCCTTGCAACACTTTCTGAACTTACAATTAGGTTTTAATTTGTTTTCTATAACTCTTCCCAATGTGAGCTAAAATTTAATCATAGTTTTGGTTTGAATTTTTCTGAGTATTAATGATAGCAAACACATTGTGTTTTGATCACTTTTTGAGAAACTTGATTACCTGGTGCTAGAGAGATGGCTCAGAGGTTAAAAGGCTAGTCCAGAAGTCCTGGGTTAAATCTCAGCACCTATATGACGGCTCACAACTCTCAGTTCCAGAGGATTGAACACCTTCACAAAAAAATACAAAGTACCACTGTGTATAAAATAAAAAATAAATCATTAAAAACATATGACTCTCTGTTATACTATTGAGTGTATGTTTCGGAAATATTCCCTATACAACTTTGTATTTTTACTTCAGGGATTTTGTTTCTTTTGCTAAGCATTAACTTTTTACCTAATTTAATTTGTTCACTCTTTTGTTTCAAGTGATTTGATGTCTTTTACAGAATGTCTCTACTTATTTCAGAGTCCATCTGTGGGTTCTGTATATTTTCTTTGAGCTGTTTGTTAGTTTTCTGTCATTCATTAAATTTGTTAATTAATTTTGAATTGATTTGGTGTTGGTCTTTATAATCAGTCAGAGAATGGACTGTAGTTTTGTTTTCCCATATGGGGGAACCTGGCTTCACAAGCACAATTTTCTGAAAATGCTGCTTTGCAATTCCTGGTCTTTGCTGGGTTTTTTTTTTTTTTTTTTTTTTGAAAAACAGAGATCTGTGTGCATGTGTCGTTGCCTGTAAGCTGTCTATTGGGTTTTGTTAAACTACATGCAAAATGTGTACAAATACCATGCTGTTTTAATTATTATAATTTTAGGATACATTCTAAAGTTAGATCATAATTTATTCCCACTTTGTTCTTCATGCCCAAGATTGACTTGAATATTTGTAGTATATTTTTGTTGTTGTTATTATTGTCCCTGTAGATTCTAGAATCTTGCTTTATGCAAAATATCTTTCCCTTGCTCTATGAAAAGTATCTTTGGAATTTTGGTAGTGATTGAGACTTTAAGTCATGATGAGTGGTATAAACAACTGAACAGCATTGAAACCTTCAGTTTCTGATGAAATGCCTTTATCCTAGTCTCTTCAACATCTTTCCATGGTGTTTACTAGTTTTCACATTGTATATCTTGTACTTACGCATAAACAGTCTTCTATAGTTTATTTTTGTTTATCATAAGTGATTGACTTTATTGATGCATATTTTAAATATGTCTGTGTAGGTCTACATGTTGCTTTTAGGTTTTCTGTTGTTGTTTTCTCCTGTAATTTGGCTAAGTTCTCTCATTGATTCTGATAGAATTTAGAGGGGCTAGTGTAGTTTTCTATGCATAGGACAGGGTTGTATTGATCTCACAGATGAGGAGAAAGACAGATGTGTCCCAAATCATAGGTGAATTAATCAAAATTATTAACTGATTAGCCCTAAGTTAGGTTTCAAGATATGGTGAAGATAAGAGGTTTTTTATAGTTCGGAAGTAGGAAGTTTCCAAACACAGTATTTGGCAGGCAAGTATGTGGCGTTATGCATGCAGAACAAAAATTTAACAAGTTGGTCAAAACATCCTCCTGAAACAAAGACATGATTGCAAGGTGATCATAGTAAGATTATTATAATAACCTTTTAAAACAAATGCATAGTTGCTGCTTCCTGGAATAGGCAGTACAGCACTTTTTGTAGTTAAAGTTATAAGTGGGACATAGTCCAATCCCCGAGAAACAGCTTATCGATAAACAGGAGTACATCTAGTTTGTTTTTACTATAAGAGAGCTTTTAAGTCTAAGATGGAGACAGGATGGTCCATCAGGTAGTGATACTCACAGTATTTGGCTGTATTTTCTCTTCTTAAGTTTCTCACTTTTTTCTTCGATAATGATATTAATGCTGTTACCATCATTCTTGTGAAACTTTCAGTGTTTCCTCGATGTCTTACATTGTCATGTCTAGTTTTTGTTTGTTTGTTTTCTTATCTTAAAATTGTTTTAAATATTTCTTTATTTTTTCCTTGGTATTTTGATTGCTTAAAAATAAACGACTCATTTTTGTGCATTTTCATAATTTCCTAATTCTTTCCCTTGAGTTTGAAATGTTTTATTTTATCCTTATTTGAAAAAAAAATGATATAATCTCTCCCTACATGTCTGGTCACAATATACATCTTAGAAAATTTTCCACATGCATAGGACAAAGCTATTCTTTGATGTTAGATCAAGAATTTGCAGGGTTCTGGTCTTTAAGTGGCTCCAGGTATGATAAAATGCTTGTATTTGTTGGTATTCTGTATGAATAATTTATCTTTGGTGCAAAGAAGATGCTAATGTCCCTGACAGGGACTGTACTAGAGTCGATCTTCTTATGTCTATTAGTATTTACTGCAAATGTTTAGATTTTTCTGATAGTGGTGTATACATATTTAAGATAAACATTAACATACAAAAATACAAATAAGACCATGATGGAGATTATATTCAGAGGTCAGAAAAAAAAGATAATTTTAATTACAATGATAGTATAATAGACACACTGGTGGCAGGCTAAAAGGAGAAGGGTGGATAGACCATTTTAATATCATTTGTTATAATCTCTACATAGTATTAAAAAGTAAAATCCTGTGAGGTGACACTATTTCTTGGAAGAGTTGACCAAATATTTGCTCACTTCAAATAGGAAATCAATGAAAATCAAATATAGGGTTCTCTATACAGTCCATCTTGGTGAACTGCCCATTTTTATTGACATTACTTACAGAAATATGGGTGAGGTGTTATTTACAAAAGGAGAATAACTTGAAGACAGCTATATCACCAAATCCTACCCCAGCATAAGTGACAGCCCACCAAAACTGGAGATCTGGAGCACACTATACTGCATGCAAGCAGCTAGACTGGTTGCTGATTGTTTTTTGCTCGTAGTTTAGATGGAATGAGACTATTTTAGGCTGATCTCTTTCTTCCAAACAGCTCCCTTGGTGTGGACCTTTTTGAGGCAGTTCAGCTTCTGAGAAAGGATCTCTCAGCAGTCCTTACTGTTTACACGCAACTCATTTTGAGGGGCCCTGTGAACATGGTCAGTTTCAGTGAATTCAGGATAAAAATTATTTTGAGCGGCATACTTCTTGACCTTAAAGACCTTCTTTGTAGGATGGAGCACTTCCCCTCCCCTTCACACTAGTCCCTGCAAGCATCCTGTGCTTCCTGCTTTGATGGGACTTGGATCTTTAAGGAAACTGTTGGACAAGAATTCTATAAACCATGATGTTAATAGCAGTGTTTTTGTAAGTTCACATTTTTATACAATAGGCGTGCTTTACAGATAAGTACAGCTAATAAAACAGTCTCAGAACTTTAAAAATATTTACATCATCATTTCATTTTTAAGTAATTTAATGCAGAAAAAAGTTGAGTTTTATAGCTGTGAATTTAGGCACAAGACCTAACCTATCCCAAGATCAATATTTCCTCCTTAAATTCCTTCACTCCTGTGTTTCTTAGAGCTCTTCCAGGGGCTTTCTCTTGTCTCCTTCTCCCCTCCACTTTCCTTGTTCTTCTCTGCTCTTGTAAAGTGCAGCACACTGTCTGCACTTGCTTTGTGTCTGCCCCTCTGTAGTTGCAGGACTGTGGTGAAGCTGCCTGACCCATGTACTGCTGTACTCTGTCTCTTCACAGAAGCATCATTAGTGTCTGACTCAAGAAAAGAGGAATATTTTAAGAGCATTATGGTCTGGTGTGCAGAATTTAGCAGCCATAATTGCTGTTTTTACGTCCATGACACTTTTTCTTTATTAGAAATACGTACCTCTTTATGTGTAAACATGCTAATGTACATCATATTCTCATATGTACATATGTCCACACACTTGTCTGCCCATCCATGCACATTGGGCTATTGCATATAAATGATCTCTTTATATTTCATTTTCTATTTCATTCCAATAAATTCTACATAGTCAGTTTAAAATAACCTGATAGGCTGGCTTCCCACAGAGAACATGTATTCAAGATAATGTTCACAGCTTGCTATAAATATCAACTTGAGATCACAACCTGACACAACCATAAAATGTACTTCAGAAAGAAATATAGGAAGTGGAAGGAATAATGGGGGCTGTAAGTTTATTCTAATATCTTTTGCAAAGAGAAAAGTGCATGCATGAAATACTATTGAACTGAATGCTGATACATAATCTGTCAAAATGTATTTTGCATTCTTATCTGAGGTTCAAATAACATTCTATTCTTGGAAATACCTTTTGTTCAAGGTGTCTCCTCTTCCCACACAGTTCAGTGAAATCATTTTTCTTTTGTTACAGTAAACTATGCTGTCTAGAGATCACATGATCACATGCATACTATCATTTATTTTAATTAAGTGGTAAAATTAAGATTAAAATTAAAGTTTATGCCAAACAAACTCCTCTCCTATTGTATTGCTTTCAGGATGCTTTGCCTCTGCTGTGTTTTCAATGCTGTTCTCTTGATCATGCCTCTTCCCATGCTTACTAGAGAGTATATGTACCCAAGGTCATGACTTTGAATCATCTTTGTTATTTGTTATATTATTCTGTAATTTTAACTTCATATTTAAAGAGTGTAAAGAGATAAGGTAAGTAGCAAGGAAGTTGATTTCCAGTATTAACTATTATGAAAAAATCTTATTTTACTTAAAACATTTCTATTAAGAAGAGAAGCTCAATATCAGTTAGGTCTGCAAATACATTCATCCACTGAAGTCTCTAAACAAGGGGATACTTGGGTTTTACAGTCATGTGTGTTAGCAGGACATTACACAAAATTCTTAGTATCAGGAATGTTGAAAGCAAGCCCACTATCCTGTAATTAAAAATGTCAATTTCATTGTATCTGCTGCTTATCTCCAGATTCTATTATTTCCCTCATGCACTAGTAACAACATTCTTAGATGCTCAATTATGTTTTTTTAGCTCTGTAAGTTCTGAAAAGTCCTGTACCAAGATGCTATATTGAAGACACACAAAGAAGAAATAGAATGTGATGGGAGCTTAAGGACAAAAGGAAAAAGGCATGATTCAGAGTAATCATACTTAAGACATTTCTCTTTGTGGATATGTGCATTATGACATATAGGACTTTGAGATAACATGTAAGAACTACTTATAGGGAGTTTTATGACAGTAACTTTGTTTATATTTTATATTGGTAGTTTTTATTTATATATTTATTATTTGGTGATTTTATATCATGTACCACATCAAACTCAGTTATCAGTCCTCTCAGATTCATACCCACTCTTATGATCTCCCTAGTTACAAAAATGCCCACTCATGCTGCACATTTAGTTACTAGAGCATAATTTTAAAAATATATTCTAAATATAAAGTTCTAAGTCTGATAAAACTGGAGCTTTGATGCTTAAAGATTTTTTCAGAACTCAATGAAAGTTACTTTCCACAGTAACTTAAGGGAAAAGATATCTAAATAATGTATTTACTTGGTGTCTCTTTTGACTCATTTCTTAATGTCCTACACAAAATAGCCAATGGCATGTAACACCTGAATGTATTTTAAATGCATGACCCAATTGCAGTTTAAATCTCCACATTGATGTGTAATGTCTATTTCAAATTGAATAGATAGCCTCATGTAAAACTTTATTAAAATAAAAGATAATAAAGATGTCTTTACAAAGCCTATAGCCCATAATCTTTCTATTATTTTAATGAGAGTATAAACTCTGTGTGTGATTGTTTCACTGAGATGGTATTTCTCCCTGTCCTTACAGTCTGAAGCCTTTTACTTGCAGGACATTTGGATATGAGCATAGTAAATTATTTGCCCTCCACTGAACATGTGTATTACATGACTTCAGTAATGTGACACCAGCCAGAACTTTAAGTTACATATGGACAATCAGAGCCTCCCTTGTGTAGTGTGTATGTATGTGGGTGCGTGTATGCGAAAAGTGTATTCATGTGAATGGTATGTGCTTACATACTTGAACCTCAGTGAGCCAGTCAAAAGACGATGCTGTGTGCTTCCTCTAATCCACTAGACTTTGACCTTCCCAATAATGTGACTCTTTAATACAATACCTTGTGTAGTGGTCACCTTCAGCTATAAAATTATTTTTGTTGCAACTTCATAGGTATAATTTTCTATTGTTATGAATTGTAATGTATATCTGTGTTTTCTGATGGTCGCAGATGACCCCTGTGAAAGGGTCTTTTCACCATCAAAGGTGTCATGACTCATACTGAGAATCAATGTTCTAGCCTCACTGTTCTCCACATTATTACCTTGAGAAAGAGGCTCTTACAGCATCAGCCAAGTAGCCACCAGGCTCCCGGGATCTGCCTGTATTCCTGCCCTAGTGCTAAAATTAGAGGGACATAGGCATAACACACACTTTCTTTCTCCCTCTCTCTTCTCTCTCTCTCTCTCTCTCTCTCTCTCTCTCACACACACACACACATTTATTTTTATTTGTTTTTGGAGACAAGGTTTTTCTTCATAGTCCTAGCTGTCCTGGAATTAACTCCGTAAAATGGTCACTAACTCAGGGAGGCCTGTCTCTGCTTCCCAAATGCTGAGACTAAAGGTATGCACCACCAGCAGCAGGCTTATGCCTGATTCCTCCTGCTTATAAAGCATCTCTCATGCCCTCCCACATTTTACTCTCACAAACAACTGCTACTACAGAAATGTAAGAATTTTCTTTAAAAATCTATAGAATATTTTAACATAAAAATTGTATTCAAAATCTGTTCAAAAGAATTTGTAAAAAAAAAAAAATTAAGGGAGAAAAAGAGGACGACCAATGAACAATAGTCATTATTTAATGTCCCTTCCTTTTGCATTGAATTCATGTTGTGTGGCAGACCTCAGCATGTCTTTATCTTGCAAGTCTGAAACCTTTATTATTATTATTATTATTAACACAGAAGTCACATTTTTTATCCTTGTATATTCTTATTCAAGGTCTCTCCTCCCTCCCACCACATCAAATCATTCTTTATCCCCCACAACTCCCCATCCCCTCCCTGGACAGGCAGCAGGCAGTCCCATGGTCCCACTGACCCAGTATTTGCTTAGTTTAGTCTCCACTCCTGGCAGATGCAGTTTTCTCCCCCAACCCTCAAGACTGAGTCAGGTGTTCCTCTAGGGGGAGTGGGATCCAAGGAGTCAGTCCAGGGTGTTTCTGATCCCAAGCTGTTCAGTGGTTGTGGTTTGCAGCTTGGGCATGCTTTGCTTTTTTCTTGTTAGTTAGTTTGTTTGTTTAGAGTCCACTAATGAGTGAGTACATCCCCTGCTTATCTTTCTGAGTTTGTGAAACCTCACTCAGTGGGATATTCTCCAAATCCATCCATTTGCCTGCAAATTTTAGAATATCATTTTTTTCCTTACTGCTGAGTAGTATTCCATTGTGTAGATGTACCACAGTTTGTTAATCCATTCTTCAGTTGAGGGACATCTAGGTTGTTTCCAGGTTCTTGCTATTACAAATAACACTGCTATTAACATAGTTGAGCTAATGCCTTTGGAGTGTGACTATGCATCTTTAGGGTATACACTCAGAAGTGGTATTTCTGGGTCCTTGGGGAGATTGATTCTCACTGAAATCTTTTATCTATTAGATGACTCCTTGTCTCAGCTTCTTTATGTCAATCAACTTAACATTACATTTAGAATACAGACTGAAAGGTAGAATGAAGAACTCACCTCACTACAATGATCTGGTTAAGTTTTTGAGTGCTTATTTTGACCTTTAAATGTAGAAAATCAGGAATTCTTGTAAAAGTGCTTGTATCAATTTACAAATAAAAGCTCTTGTATTTGTAATTTTTTTCTTTGGTCCAATTATTTTTATACCTACTAGCCAAAAGAGAAAGGCTAAGACATTTTCCTACGCAGGGAAAAAGTCATTGAACACTCACATCTATGCACATTGCCTATGTATGAGGCCAATGATTTAGGTGGATTTTGGAAAAATTCAATTTGTTCTGATACCGAAAGATAAATTTACAACAATTTCTAGAATTAGAGTAAGGTTATTCTTTCTTAAACTGTTTTCTAAATTGTGCTTTATGTAACTCAGGACAGCTGCTGACCTTCCTGGTGGTGTTGCTTCTAAATCACCTTCTTATAGTCTACATTTGCAGAACTGCAGGCAGGCAGGGCCCTAACAACCAGAGTCTGGGGAGCCGTGACAGTTTCAATAAAAACGTGCTTTACCACTAAGAAATATTTGCTTTAGCTTTCTCTTCTGTCCCTTTCTTATTTCTTTCTCCTATAATACCAGTCCTTTCCTTCCATGTTCAATTTTTTTTTCAGAGAAGCTTAGAAAAATATAAGCACAGCAAACTAAATCCATTGAAATGATTCTCACAATAACAACAAGACCTGCTCTCAACAGCATGATGGAAATGGTTTTCAAAAAAACAGTGTATAAAATATTTATGTGTTGCTGCCAAATATAATCACAGAGGAGGGACAATGGAAGTGTGGGTGCCTCTGTAAGTGCAAGCGCTAGTCAGTCACTGGGTGCCTCTGTAAGTGCAGGCGCTAGTCACTGGGTGCCTCTCTAAGTGCTAGTCAGTCACTGGGTGCCTCCGTAAGTACAGGTGCTAGTCAGTCACTGGGTGCCTCTCTAAGTGCTAGTCAGTCACTGGGTGCCTCTGTAAGTGCAGGTGCTAGTCAGTCACTGGGTGCCTCTCTAAGTGCAGGTGCTAGTCAGTCACTGGATGCCTCTGTAAGTGCAGGTGCTAGTCAGTCACTGGGTGCCTCTCTAAATGCAAGCGCTAGTCACATCATCTTGATGAGACATTAGCTAACATTAAATGTTGCATCAGTTGTAAGAAAGAAATTCACTATCTTACTGGTCATATTTTTGAGTGAAAAATTCATAAAAATAGAGAGATGAGATCATTAAGGCTCCTCTAATTTTAAAGAGGCTAAGCTTGAATTTGGTGATACAGTGTATGCAACTGAATGAAAGAATGTATTAGAAAGTTCAGTACTCCAAAAGCATGCAAAGCCTATTAATTGATTATCAATAATATTAGAAATATATTGTTAAAATTTAATAATTGGATATTTTATTTATATGTGAGTGGTTAGAAAATTTCAATAAATGTATGTGGATATTTCACAGATTTTTAATAAATCCTGAAATGTCAGAGGCAGCACACAGTCAAATTTGAGGCAGACAGCTCAGGAAATTCTTGATCCATGAATACAAGGATAAACAGCTGAGAGTCAAACACACACACCTTTAATCCCAGCACAGGGAAAGCCAGGAGTGGTGACTTACACCCTTAATTCTATAACTCCAGAGACAGAACTTCCTCTGTTTGTATAAGTTCAAGGCTACATGCCTTTAATCCTAACCTGGATGGAATAGTGTATGTAAGGGCTCATAGAAACCCAGCAGAGACAGAAGCAACTGGCAGAAGAGACCAGGAATGTGGCTGAGGAAGTTGCAAGATAGCTGGGTGAGAATTCACTGTGGTGTTTCCTTTCTCTGTTATTTCTGCCTCCCAACCCCAATATTTGGCTCTGAGTCTTGTTTTATACAAATACAAATGTTAGTTGGAAAAATTTCACAGAATAATTTTAAACCAAGACCTATGACAAGAAGAAGAAAATCTTGCCAAATATTTAGTTCCCAATTAGTTCTTTATTTTTCACCATTAAAAAGATTTTAATTGCCTATGGAAGTCAGACAATGAATGGAAGCTACTCAGCAAAAGTATTTTGTACATTATATAGTATAAAATATATATATACATATATATTTCATGTAATATTGTGTGTGAGAGAGCTGAACAAAAATATTATGTATCTAGAGACTACCTTACAGTTGAATTCTTCTAAAAATGTGGAAGCTGAATAAGGATAAATTGGTCCACAATTGACTAAGGCAAGAATCTAAGGTGCATAGTTCTGGGGGAAAAATAAGTTTTTATTATTAGATTAAGGGTCTTTTCTTATTTCCAGTTATATAATTTTTTATCAAACAAATGATGTTTGATGTAATAAGTTTTTGAAATTTACTTCTAAAATCACTGTCTAGCCTCTTTTGACAGTTAATTTAATATATGCATCTTTTCTACATTAAATTAGCAGTTATAGTATCAGATAAAGCCTGGATGTAAAAAACCTAACTAGTTTTCTAATATTGGTCATTTTTAAGTAACATTGAAGCTTATACAACAGAAGGGATATGGCTAAATACTTCATTTTAAAACACCATCATGTGCAGTATTGTAGGAATTCTGGTTAAGGCATGATCCAGATTTTAAAAAAATATAATTATACAAATACAAAAGCCCTTTATAAGTATGTTTTGTTTTCTTTATTTATTTTGTATTTATCAAGAAAAACAGTAAATTGAATTTAAAATGCTGATAAGTTAACAATAACTATAAAAAAATAAAAATCATAAGCATGACTTATCAAGGGTGATAATGCAAATAATTTGGTACACATAAAATTACTTTGTGTTCAGCTTTCCCTCTGAATTTTTTTTTCTATCCCTGTATATCCTTATTCAAGGTCCCTTGCCCCTCCCGCCACATCAGGATATTTTTTCTTCTCCACAACTCCTCATCCCCTCCCTGGGCAGGCAGCAGACAGTCTCATGGTCCCACTGATCCAATAATGCTTAGTTCAGTCAGTCTCCACTCCTGGCAAATCCAGTTTTGTCCCCCAACACTCAAGACTGAGTCAGGTGTTTCTCTAGGTGGAGTGGAATCTGAAGGGTCAGTCCAGGGTGTTTCTGATCCCAAGCTGTTCAGTGGTTCTGGTTTGCAGCTTAGGCATGCTTTGCTTTTCTCTTGTTTCTTTGTTTAGAGACCACAAATGAGGGAGTACATCCCCTGCTTATCTTTCTGAGTTTGTTTTTTTTTTTTTTTTTTTTTTTTTTTCAGGCTCCATTTTGACCCAACATTTATTGTCCTTTTACAACATGTCAATGTTTTTTTAATTTTTTGGTTTAGAAACTGTTTATGATTAGTCTTCCAACAGTAACTCAAAACCATGTAAAATAAAATCAACCTACTTTCTATATAAACACCCAGCAAACTGTGGCCCCTCATCCACCTATCCAGGTTGGCTAGGGATAAGAAAGGGCTTGGGCAGCATTGAGAGAAGTACAGATACTTTACTGTGTGACGAAGAGGGTAGTGCCTTGGTTCACACCCCACAGGTTGCCCGCACCATCCCAAACTACAACAGAAATGATGTAGGCACAAGGCCCAATTCCTTGCTGGTAATTCACTCTTCACCTCCCAAATGAAAATCACTTTTATTTTATCGCTTTTGTAATTTTTTTTGCAACAGAAAACCCCTGTCCAGAGTCTGACTGGAGCAGAACTGTTCAGACTGAGGAATGGAACAGGCCATGGGTACACCCCTGGTCCCTTTTGGGCAAGCGCCCCCACCCCCAGGGAACAAGGTCCAGCCAAGCCAGCTCGATGCATGCTGGCACATCACTTAGCCATACAGGTCATCGTCATTATCTTCTGTGTACACACTGCCACCTGTGCCACCTCCACTGCCCTGGCTGGGGCCAGCTCCACCCTGGTTCCCTGAAGGGAATCTGAAGCTGCCAAAACCTCGACTTTGCTGAAGTGTCTGGGCAAACATTTCATACTTCCGAATGTCATTATCACTGACAGAACGGCGGGCAAAGCGCATGGCTTCTTCAAAGTGATCTCTGCGGATCTCAGGCACTGGATCATCCTCTTCTACTTCCATAGCTGATGGATTTGTCTGCCTTTCTCTTTCTCGCCTAATCTCACTCTCAATAGATTCACGAATAGCCAGTTTACAAGCACGCTGGCAAATCTCTGTCAGATCAGCTCCGGAAAAGCCATTAGTCATCTTAGCCAGGAACTCCAAATCCACATCCTTGGCAACTGGGGACTTGCGCAGGTTAGCTTTTAGGATGGCAACACGGGACTTCTCATCAGGAAGTGGGATATAGATTAGCTGATCAAGACGGCCAGGTCTCAGGATAGCAGGATCAATGATGTCAGGCCGGTTGGTAGCTCCAATGATAAACACGTTCTTTTTTGTCGACATGCCATCCATTTCTGTCAAGATCTGATTGATGACTCGGTCAGCAGCTCCACCACCATCTCCAATATTACCACCACGAGCTTTGGCAATTGAATCTAACTCATCAAAGAAAAGTACACAGGGGGCAGCTTGCCGTGCCTTGTCAAAAATTTCTCTGACATTGGCCTCAGATTCCCCAAACCACATGGTGAGCAGCTCAGGACCCTTGATGGAGATGAAGTTAGCCTGGCATTCATTGGCAATAGCTTTGGCCAGCAAGGTCTTCCCACAGCCAGGAGGTCCATAGAAAAGAACACCTTTGGAAGGAGTCATGCCAAATTTGAGGAATTTGTCTGGATGCTCCACAGGATACTGAACCAGCTCCTGAAGTTCCCGTTTGACATCCTCCAGACCTCCAATGTCTTCCCAGGTTACTTGTGGCACTTCTACCACAGTTTCCCGAAGGGCTGATGGGTTGCTTTGACTCAAGGCCCACCGGAAGTCATCCATAGTAACTGCCAAGGAATTCATGACCTCAGCATCAATGGTCTCATCCTCAAGGTCAATAAGATCCATTTTTTTTCGGATGGCTTGTAGAGCAGCTTCTGAACACAGGGCTGCCAAATCAGCACCCACATGGCCATGAGTCTCATTGGCTACCTGTTCCAAGTCCACATCATCTGCCAGTTTCATGTTCTTGGTATGGATCTGAAGAATTTCCAAGCGTCCTGTAGCATCAGGGATTCCAATATCTACCTCTCTGTCAAAGCGACCAAATCGCCGTAGGGCTGGGTCAATGCTATTGGGTCTATTGGTTGCTGCCATAACTATCACATGTGCTCTCTGCTTTAGGCCATCCATAAGGGTCAACAACTGAGACACGATTCGACGTTCCACTTCTCCGTGAGTTTTCTCTCTTTTGGGCGCAATGGCATCAAGCTCATCAATGAAGATGATAGCAGGAGCATTCTTTTCAGCTTCCTCAAAGGCTTTACGAAGGTTGCTCTCAGACTCACCAGCCAATTTGCTCATGATCTCAGGACCATTGATCAGGAAGAAGAAGGCTCCAGTTTCATTTGCCACAGCTCGGGCAATCAGGGTTTTCCCAGTCCCAGGAGGTCCATATAGCAAGATTCCCCGGGGAGGCTTCACACCAATTGCCTTAAAGAGTGCAGGATGTCTCAAAGGCAGTTCCACCATCTCCTTGATCTGAGCTAGCTGCTTCCTGCAGCCACCGATGTCATCATAGCCTACTTCATTCAAGGACTCTTCCTCATCCTCTCGCTTGATTGGCTCCCCTTCACAGTGTATCACTGTGTCTGGAGCAACAATACAGTAAGGGCTGGGATCTGTCTCTACTACTTTGAACTCCACTGCACGCATCCCACCCCGGACAAGGAAAATATCTCCTTTCCGGATGGGTCGATAAGCTTCCAGGAAGTACGGCTTAAGGTATACCTCAAAGAGATTGCCAGTGATGCCTTCCACCGTGTCATCGATGGGCAGCACGTGGATACGTTTGCCATACTTTACATCAGGGCATGGCTGGATGCTGATGACATCCCCTAGGCGAACTCGGAGGTTATTCCGAACAACTCTATTCATTCGAATTTTCTCATCAGAACAAGTGTCATCAGAAAGCACAATGCACACAGCTTCTCGTCTTTTCTTTCCTTTTAGCAACACTGTGTCGCCGCGGAACAACTGCAGTTCATCCATCTTGGGCTGGGACAAGGACACCACACTATTATCTTCATTGATGGCTTCATCAACAATTAACCGATTGGGACGGTTCTTCTGTTTGAGAATGGCTGTAGATAAATCATCGCCTTTTGAATCTGCTCCAGAGGCCATGGCGCGCGCCTGTCCCGGTCGGCGGCTGTGGCGGCCAGAGGGTAACGGCTGTGGGAATGGAAGGCGACCGGCTAGGCCCGGGCTCGGCTCACTTGGGCGGTGGCTCACCAGCAGCAGCAAACCCTCCGGCAGCCTCCCTCTCGCTTCCTCCCAGCGGCACCAGGGCGGCAGGCGGGCGGGAGACGCTAGCTGCTGATCCGCGAGGGGCAGCGGCAGCGACTAATGAAACGACGGATGCAAACGCTTCGCTCTCTTTCTGAGTTTGTGATACCTCACTCAGGAGAATATTCTCCAAGTTCATCCATTTGCCTGCAAATTTTAGGATATCATTTATTCTTACTGCTGAGTAGTACTCCATTGTGTAGATGTAGTACAGTTTGTTAATCCATTCTTCAGTTGAGGGACATCTAGGTTGTTTCCAGGTTCTTGCTATTACAAATAATGCTGCTATGAACATAGTTGAACTAACAACTTTGGAGTGTGAATGTGCTTCTTTAGGGAATACATCCAGAAGTGGTATTGCTGGGTCCTTGGGGAGACTGACTCTCAATTTTCTGAGAAACTACCATATTGCATTCCAAAGTGGCTGAACAAGCTTACACTCCCACCAACAATGGAGGAGTGTTCCTTTGATCTGCATCCTCTCCAACATAGGCTGTCATCTGTGCCTTTGATATTAGCCAGTCAAACAGGTGTTAGGTGGTATCTCAAAGTTGTTTTGATTTGCATTTCTCTGATGGCTAAAGATGATGAGCACTTTTTCAGGTGCCCTTCAACCAGCCATTCATAATTTCTCTGCTGAAAATTCCCTTTTTAGATCTGAACCTCATTTTTAGATATGGCTATTCAAGGTTTTGGGCTCCAGATCCTTGAGCTCTTTATATATCTTAGAGATCAGTCCTCTATCACTTGTAGGGTTGGTGAAAAATCTTTTCCCATTCTGTAGGGTGTTGTTTTCTTGTATTGACAGTGTCCTTGGCTTTACAGAAGCTTCCAAGCTTCAGGAGATCCCACTTATTGATTGTTGGTCTTAGTGTCTGTGCCACTGGTGTTATATGTACGAAGTGGTCACCTGTGCCAATTCGTAGAAGTGTATTTCCCACTTTCTTTTCTATCAAGTTCAAAGTGACTGGGTTGAAGTTGAGGTCTTTGATCCACTTGGATTTGAGTTTTGTGCAGGGTGACAGGCTCGGTTCTATTTGCATTTTTCTACACACTTCCATCCAGCTATGTCAACACCATTTGTTAAATATACTATCTTTTTTTCTATTGAATGTTTTTGGCCTCTTTGTCAAAGATCAGGTATTCATAGGTTTTTGGGTTAATGTCTGGATCCTCAATTCTATTCCATTGATCCATAAGTCTGTTTTTATGTCAGTACTGTTTTTATTACTGTAGCTCTATAGTATAACTTGAAGTCTGGGATGGTGATACCTCCTCAGGTTCTTTTGTTGAGCAAAATTGTTTTGGCAATCCTGGCTTTCCTGTTATTCCAAATGAATTTGAGTATTGTTCTTTCAAGCTCCAAAAAATATTGTGTTGGGATTTTGATGGACAATGTATTGAATCTGTAGATTGTCTTTGGTAGAATTACCATTTTTACTATGTTGATCCTACCAATCCAGGAACATGGGAGAGCTTTCCATTTTCTGATATCTTCTTCAGTTTCTTTCTTCAGTAATTTAAAATGTTTGTCAAATAGGTCTGTTACTTCTTTGGTTATAGTTACTCCAAGGTATTTAATACTATTTGCAGCTATTATGAAGGGTAATTTTTCCCTTATTTCTTTTTCAGTTCTTCTGTCTTTAGTGTATAGAGGGGCTACTGATTTCTTTGAGTTAATCTTGTATCCTGCTACATTGCTGAAGGTGTTTATCAGCTGTAGCAGTTCCTTGAAAAAATTTTGTGGGTCACTTATGTATACTATCATAATATCTGCAAATAGACATAGCTTCACTTCTTAGTTTCCAATTTGTATTCCCTTAATCTCTTTTAGTTCCCTTATTGGTTTAGCTAAAACTTTGAAAACTATATTGAATAGATAAGGGGAGAGAGGACATCCTTGTCTAGCTCCTGATTTTAGTGGGACTGCTTTGAGTTTTCTCCATTAAGTTTGATACTTGCTGTCGGCTTATTGTAAATTGCATTTATTATATCTCTGTATTCTCCCTGTATTCCTGATCTCACCAGGGCTTTAATCATAAAGGAGTGTTGGATTTTTTCAAAAGCTTTTTCTGCATCTAAGGATATGATCATGTGGTTTTGTTACTTTAGTTTGTTTACATGATGAATAACATTTACAGTTTTACATATGTTAAATCAGCCCTGCATTTCTTGGATGAAGCCTACTTGGTCATAGTGGATTATATCTTTTATACATTGTTGTATACAGTTTGCCAAAATTTTGTTGAGAATTTTTGTATCAATATTCATGAGGGAAATTGGTCTGTAATTCTCCTTCTTTGTTGTGTCTTTGAGTGGCTTGGGTATTAGGGTGATTGTGGCCTCATAAAAGGAATTTGACAATATTACTTCAGTTTGTACTGTGTGAAATTGTTTGAGGAGTAACAGTAGTAATTCTTCTTTGAATGTATGGTAGAATTCGGCACTGAAACCATCTGGACCAGGGCTTTTATTTTTGGGGAGATTTTTAATGACAGCTTCAATTTCCTTAAGGGTTGTAGGCCTGTTTAGGTAATTAATCTGATCTTCATTTAATTTTGGTAAATGGTACCTGTCCAGGAAGCTGTCCATTTCTTCTAGGTTTTCCATTTTTGTGGAATACAGATTTTCTAAATATGATCTGATAATTCTCTGTATTTCTTGGGGGTCTGTTGTTATGTCCCCATTTTCATTTCTGATTTTGTTGATTTGAACAATCTCTCTCTGTTTTTTGATTAGTTTGGCTAAAGGCTTATCTATCTTGTTAACTTTCTCAAAGAACCAACTCTGAAGGACAGACTCAGACCCCGCCCAGAGGTTAGAAGGGGCCAGCAGGCCGGAGAGTCTGTATCCCTGCCAGGGAGAGGAGAGTTGAGCTCCTGTAGGTTCTGGTCCCTGTTCCAGGACAAGGTGCTCTCTGCATGTTTTGTTTTCTAGTTTATAGTAAAAATTCTAATCAATTCACCTTAATTTCTGTCCTATATTAAATATTTCTACTTTAGCTGTTCCAGACTACAAATACCCCAGGGTGTCAATAAATATCCTGCAAAACTTTCTCTTTATTAAGGGAAATATATTAAAAGCCAAACAAATAAAGTGTTTAATTTTATTAAAGGCTTCAAATTGTACTCAACATTAATCAAGAGGTAATTTCATTCTGCATGTTAATTTTCCTAAGAATTTTTATTGAATTTTGTCTTTGACAATTTTATATTAGTATAAAATCCTTTCTGTGACTATAACCAATTACCCTTTACAAAATCCTACCACTTCCTATTATTCCTCCCTATGAGTCGCTCATTCATATTCATGATGTTTTGTATCAACACTAGCAATAACTACTTGGGACATATTTGACAGTTACTTCCTTAGCATGGACAGAATATGGTGATAGTATGATATATAATGATTTCCTAGGGCATTTGACTCTGAAGACAGTAAACTCAGGTCAAGAAGCCCCATTTTGTATTCTAGTAGCCATTTTGTATAATATAGGTAAAATAAAGTTCAGTTTCAAATTCCTGTCAGGGGCTTGCCCACTTCCATGAAAGAATAAGCTAAGTACCAGCTAAGGACACCTGGATGATCCAACCCCAAGGCAGTAAAGCAGCCACCTCACCCAGGTGTACTCCAGGAATGTTAAACTGTAAAAAGTCCCTAAGCACCAGCTAATGGTGCCGATTCAATCTACAGCATACTTGCACCCTTAACCCCAAGTAACTCTGCCTTATGGTTTTTGCCTATAAAAAGCTTGTGTAATTTGAGGTGTTCAGCTCTTCCTTGCATCACACATCAGGTACAGGGAACAAGCTCCTTGATTGGCTTGTATTGTGCTGACAATAAACCTTGCTAATACATTTCGAGTATATCTGACTCTGGTGGTCTCTCTAGGGGATCCAGCTTGGGCAGAACAGCTGAAAAGAGTCTCCTTGTTCAAGTACTTGAATATCTAAAATTCCTGGGCAGTGCCATTGTAGATAAAGTAGCATCCATGATTAGAAAAGAAATTTTTATTTCAAATTCTTTGAAGAGGTAAATAACAAGGTGAGATGTCAGATGCTGTGTAGGTGGTTAATAATTTGGGAGTTAAATTAAGCACTGGGAGTGTTGGCCACAATGAATACCTGGGCCATGGAATGCAAGACTTTTGGTATTACCAACTGATTGTGAGGGAGAAAACAATGGATGATGCAGTAATAAGAATGGGATGCATCTAGACACGTCACCAAAAGATTGTGAACTAAGTCAGTGCTCAAGGCTATGTGCTCTTGAATCTTTCTTGGAAAATTTGAATATTAATGTGTGGAGGTCTTTCTCTTCCTACCAGAAACCTTAGGCTGCCTCTGGAATAAGCAGCCTGGGACTGAGAAAGGAAAAGTGTAGTGGGAAATCAGAAGTTACCCAGGTAAACTCTGATGACGTCAAGGAACCGGAGCCTGGCAGGGCACAGTCACCTGGAAAGAGCCCTGGACAAGGACAAAGCCCGGCCCTTTTTTGGACATGTAGCATGGTTAGGAAAGATTGCTCAGTGGCACTTTCCTGCACACTGCTTCTCCCCTTTCCCATCTGAATACCCTTTGTACCATAAGTTTCTTTGGAATAATAAACATATTATAAACATAAACCGGAATATATAAATATAGCAGCCTCGTAATTCCACAATAGGAAAGTGCATTACATTAATGGGCATTTGTTATCCTGACCCTCTCACTCATCTTCAGCTAATAAACATAGTAAAAGTTAATTAATTAAAATTACTAATTAAAAGTTAGTTAATTAATTGGGACAATACAGCATTTTTTTTTCAAGTCTGCACTCTTTGGCAGGTAAATCGTGAATACTTGCCTAGTCTCTTACTGTTGTGATGTTGGTGCTCTGTGCTCATAGCATTGGAGTGTATGTCTTTAAGACTTTAAATTTTGTTGTAGAATTTTGACTTGTTTTATTTATTACTATAAATCTTGCTTTATAGAAACTAACCCCTACCATTATACTTCCCTCTCCTTTGGCCCTCAATATTTAATATATTTAGTGAGAACTAATAGAAAACAGCATCATACTTTGTCACATCATCAGGTGTGGGATAATATTGTAATATTTTTCACTTGTATTTTTTTGATAAAATCTTATTGGCCAGAAGGAAGGCAGGAATTAGAAGTGGGGCAGCCAGTCTGGGAGAATTCTGGGAGAGGAAAGGCAGAGCAGCAAACAACAGAGAGACTCAGAGGAAGTAAGATGAGAACGCTGGACTTAGAAAAAGGTACCAAGCCAAATGAGTAAAAATGAATAAAAATCATGGGTTAGTTTAAGAATAAGAGTTAGCTAGTAATAAGCCTAACCCATAGGTTAAAGTTTATAATTAACATAAGCCTTTGTATGACTATTTGGAAGTAAATGGCTGCAGGACCTGCTGGGTGGAGCAGAGAAACTTCTGACTACACTCAGGCATTTTATTTGTGTCTTTTATTTGCAGCAATCTTTTCAAACACTGTGTGTTGAACTCTTTCTCATTCTTCAGTATCTACCCTCAGAAGCAAGTTAGTTAATCTATCATTCTTTCATGGATTTTTGATTTTGCTTATATTTATTTATTCACAGAACATAATTAAAATTAGTTGTTTTTTAAGTTTACTCTTTATATATATTAATATATATTAAATATATATGTATATATATATATGTATATATATGATTTTCTGCAAGGCTTCCACAATGAATATGATGAGGGGTTAAGTCTCAGGTAAGAAGATGACTGTGGAACAAGATGGATCAGCAATGAAGAGCTTGTATTTCTCTTCCAGGAGACCTGAGTTCAGTTCCTGGCAAGCTCACCATTGCCTATAACTCCTGTTCTAGAGGGCTGATGCCCTTTCTTGGCTAAAATGATCAATCACACTCACATGCCCATACTACACACAAATACTAACACATATAAAATTTTATTATTATTAAAAATTTGCTTATTAAAACACTTAACCAAAGTTTCTCTTTGTTGAGATTTAACTATGCTTAGCACATGAAGACTTTAGGAACAGAATAGGCTGTGCAATTTTCTAAGCAAATAAACTCATTGGTATAAATATTTTCACCAGAATAAATGCGTTGCATCCATGTAAGATTTCAGGGTTCTGTTGCTTTTGTTAATAATCAGCACAAAATTATCATAGACTAGTGGACCAGAAGTAACACATATGAACTACATTTGGACAGAAATACTTAGCTCTAATGTGATGCTGTGTCTATTGGAAATATTCCCATGATTTCTCCATCTTCTAAATAGCATCTGAATTCCTTCATTAAGTCTTAATTCAAAGCTAGCTTCAAATACCACACACATTCTTATGATTTTTTTCAATTTACCTTTTAAATAAACTGTTAACTCTTTGGGACCATCCACACAATTTAGAGTAATTTCTCAATTTAAAGAACCTAAATGATTCATACCTGGAAATGAATCTTTTACCTAGGAATTTTCATAATTCTTAGGAAGTAATATTCTACCTTTGGAGGACTGTGAAAATGATTACCACACTATTTTTTAGATATTATTTCATTTAAGATGATTTTATTCTATTTTATACAAATACCTTTTAAAATTAATGGTAACTGAAAGAAAAATGTACAAAAATTTACTTTCATCTTTAATTTCTATATGTAATGCTTTATTTGAAGTTATTTCTCCTTCTTCTTAAGAACAGTCAAAATATATACCCATTTTTTTTTATTTATTTTTAAGTAGCTTCCTTAACTGACTTCATTTCACTAGAAGGTAAGCATACATAAAAACTCAATGTTAACATTAATGCAGTATTACTCATGACCCTAATTTAAGTGATGTTTCCCGCATCTTGGCATCTTGCTGTCCTCCAGCATCATGTGTAGTTTCCCACATTGCAATTAAAGTCTTGTCTCATTAGCATTTTTCTAAGATATCCAACCTTGGTTTTCATGACTTTGACATTTTGAAAAAATTGCCAATTAGTTTGTAGACTGTCTCTCAGTTAGATTTGTATGCGATTTCATAATTAAATTCAGAGGTGATGCTGAGCCTTTCTCTGTACATAACGTCAGACAGTAAAGAGTCCTAAAGTACCTTGCCTTTAATGATGTCCTTTTGATCACTCGTTGAAGTAGTTTCAGGGAGTTTCTATAGGTGAAAGTTTCTGTCCCTCTTTTGATCAGTACTACAAGTTAGATGAAAGGTACGTGAGTCATTAGGAACTAGTGACCTGAAGGAATAATAGCTTCAATTTTTTCTTTAAAATAAAATTTACAATTTTACTTATTGATAATAGTTAGTTATACTTTAATCTGGGTAAAAAGGAAGTATTTATGAATTGGGAAATGTTTGTTAAACATTTCTTTTTATATTTTAGCATTTAAGAGACTAAACTAATTTATTTGGATTCTTTAAAAGGCAATTACTTAGCAAAATATAAACTAATTATATATTAGAGGTTATTTTTCTCTAAATTTTATAACTTATATACATAATAGTTTTATATTCATGTAATTTTTTGTTCTCATTTTCAAAAGGTCTGATTAATTTCCATCTTCCTGAGGTCTTTAACTATCATTTCCTACACCTCCAATTAAATCACAAAGCTTTATAACATTTCATTATTTAGTCTTTTATATTTATATTTCATAACACCTAATCAGTGACATTGTTATTAAAATCAGGATGCAGTATCCATTATATGCATATGTATGAAATAACAGAGATTCACAATTTTTTCTAATAAATAGGAAATGAAACAGTGTATGAGCACATTCTACATATGCTAATACTGAAATAATATGAATTTTAAGAGTATATATCAATGGTTCTTAGGAATAAGGATACAGCATCACCAATGAACTACTATTAAATCTAATATAAAAATATATAAAACTACTATGGTCCATAGCAAGGTAGAATTTTTACATAAATTTTACACAAAATTTAACATTTACAAACCCATTTAAAGTATTATATTATCTCTATAGAAAAAGGAAAAAATATATAGTCAGTTTAAAGCACAGGAAAGTATTTAACTGACAAAATCAAGATTAATGAAATAAGACAAGGAATGTACCTCAGATTGGTAAGGAAAATGTACAAAATCCCGTTTGGCATTTTGCTTAATGGAAAAAGACTGGAGTCCTCTGCCTAAGCTAGGGACTGTCTACTCTTACTCCATTACCCCAATTTGAATTTGAAATCCTAACTAGAGAAATTATGCAAAAGCACATAAATTACAGCCATATCTATAGTGATGGGCATTTATAATCACTATCATTTTTTTAGCCAATGATGATTATTCCTCCTGTGTTTCTGAAAATATGTACATCTTGTTAACTGATATAATTCTGCTTATGGTTGGGCTACCCTGTGATTCTTTGACATGTCTGCATTCTGCATTCGTTTCAGTAAAGGTATGTAGCTCTCTCACCTCAAATATGAGTCAGTTCTATTAGTAAAGAAATTAGGATCCTCTATCCCACCTGTTTGAACATGGCATTATCCTAACAGCTCTATAATGTGATAGCATCAGAACTTCTCTCCCCCATGTAACTGAAGATTAATGCCCTTCAACTAGCATCTTCCCAATCTATTTCCTTATTCTCCCAGCTTCTAGGAGTTATTATTCCAGTCTCAATTGCTGTGAGGTCAACTTTCTACACTACATGTAAAGTAAGAGAAAAAGCTGACCATTGTGCCAGGTTGGTGCATGCTGTCAGATAAGGTTTTCTTGACATTTGTCCTGCATAGTTAGGCTATTTCAACATGAATTTTCTCTTTTGATAACCTGCCCATCATCTAAAGAAAGATTTTAGAGTCTGCTGCTTTTCTTTTCTTTTTTTTCTTTTTTTTTATAACTATTTTGAACAAAGAAGTCATACTTTCTATCCTTGTATATCCCATCCCCCTCCCACCACATCAAGTCATTCTTTCTTCTCGACAACTCCCCATCCCCTCCCTGGGCAGGCAGCAGGCATTCCCATGGTCCCACTGACCCAATATTGCTTAGTTCAGTCTCCACTCTGGGCAGATCGAGTTTTCTCCCATCTCCCTCAAGAGTGAGTCAGAACACTCCTTCATTGTTGGTGGGAGTGTAAGCTTGTTCAGTCACTTTGGAATGCAGTATGGTGGTTTCTCAGAAAATTGAGAATCCATCTCCCCAAGGACCCAGCAATACCACTTCTGGGTGTATACCCTAATGATGTGCAGTCATACCTCAAAGGCATTAGCTCAATTATGTTCACAGCAGCATTATTTGGGGCTGGAGAGATGGTTCAGAGGTTAAGAGCACTGACTGTTTTTCCATAGAGGCATTATTTATAATAGCAAGAACCTGGAAACAACCTAGATGTCTCTCAACTGAAGAATGGATTAACAAACTGTGCTACATCTGCACAATGGAGTACTACTCAGCAGTAAGAATAAATGATATCCTAAAATTTGCAGGCAAATGGATGAACTTGGAGAATATTCTCCTGAGTGAGGTATCACAAACTCAGAAAGATAAGCAGGGGATGTACTCACTCATTAGTGGTCTCTAAACAAACGAACAAGAAAAAAACTAAGCATGCTCAAGCTGCAAACCAGAACCACTGAACAGCTTGGGATCAGAAACACCCTGGACTGACCCTTCAAACCCCACTCCAACTATAGGAACACCTGACTCACTCTTGAGGGAGGGGGGACAAAACTGGATTTGGCCAGGAGTGAAGACTGATCCAAGCATTGTTGGGTCAGTGGGACCATAGGACTGTCTGCTCCCTGCCCAGGGAGGGAATGGGGAGATGTGGAGAAGAAAAAATGACCTGATGTGGCAGGAGGGGGAAGGAATCTTGAATAATGATATACAGGGATAGAAAGTGTGACTTCTTTGTTCATAATAATAATAAGTATAAAGAGAAAATTTTATCAATAAACTTTTATATGTTAGTAATGAAAAAAAAAAGAAAAGAAAAGAAAAAAAAAGAGTGAGTCAGGTGTTCCTCTAGGGGAAGTGAAATCCAAGGAGTCAGTCCAGGGTGTTTCTGATCCCAAGATGTTCAGTGGTTGTGGTTTGCAGCTTGGGCATGCTTTGCTTTTTCTTATTAGTTTGTTTGTTTGTTTAGAATCTACTAATGAGTGAGTACATCCCCTGCTTATCTTTCTGAGTTTGTGATACCTCATTCAGGAGGATATTCTCCAAGTCCACCCATTTGCCTGCAAATTTTAGGATATCATTTTTTCTTACTGCTGAGTAGTACTCCATTGGGTAAATGTACCACAGTTTGTTAATCAATTTTTCAGTTGAGGGACATCTAGGTTGTTTCCAGGTTCTTGTTATTAAAAAAAAAAGGAAGCTATGTACATATTTGAACTAATGTCTTTGGAGTGTAACTGAGCATCTTTTGGGCATACACCCAGAAGTGGTATTGCTGGGTCTTTGGGAAGATTGATTCTCAATTTTCTGAGAAACCGCCATACTGCATTCCACAGTGGCTTAACAAACTTACACTCCCACCAACAATGGAGGAGTGTTCCCCTTGATCCGAATCCTCTCCAGCATTGGCTATCCTCTGTGTCTTTGATCTTAGCCAATCTAACAGATGTCAGGAGGTATCACAAAGTTGTTTTGATTTGCATTTCTCTGATGGCTAAAGATGATGAGCACTTTTTCAGGTGCCTTTCAGCCATTCGTAGTTCCTCTGCTGAGAATTCCCTTTATAGATCTGAACCCCATTTTTTGATTGTGTTATTCAAGGTTTTGGGCTCTAGATATTTGAGTTCTTTATACATCTTAGAGATCAGTCCTCTATAACTTGTAGGGTTGGTGAAAATCTTTTCCCACTCTGTAGGCTGTCGTATTGTCCCATTGACGGTGTCCTTGGCTTTGCAGAAGCTTCTTAGCTTCAGGAGATCCCACTTACTAATTGTTGATCTTAGTGTCTGTGCCACTGACGTTATATTTAGGAAGTGGTCACCTGTGCCAATTCGTAGAAGGGTATTTCTCACTTTCATTTCTATCAAGTTTAAAGTGGCTGGGATTGTGTTGAGGTCATTAATCCACTTAAATTTGAGTTTTGTGCAGGGCGATAGGCTCGGATCCATTTGCATTTTTCTACTTGCTTCCACCCAGCTATGCCAACATCATTTGCTAAATATACTATCTTTTCTCCATTGAATATTTTGGGCCTCTTTGTCAAAGATCAGGTGTTCATGGGTGTTTGGGTTAATGTATGGATCCTCAATTCTATTCCATTGATCAACAAGTCTGTTTTTATGCCAGTACCAGGCTGTTTTTATTACTGTAACTCTATAGTATAACTTGAAGTCTGGGATGGTGATACCTCCTCAGGTTCTTTTGTTGAGTAAAATTGTTTTGGCAATCCTGGCTTTCCTGTTATTCCAAATAAATTTGAGTATTTTTCTTTCAAGGTCCAAAAAATATTGTGTTGGGATTTTGATGGACAGTGTATTGAATCTGTAGATTGCCTTTGGTAGAACTGCCATCTTGACTATGTTGATCCTACCTATCCAGGAACATGGGAGAGCTTTCCATTTTCTGATATCCTCTTCAATTTCTTTCTTCAGTGATTTAAAATGTTTGTCAAATAGGTCTGTTACTTCTTTGGTTATAGTTACTCCAAGGTATTTAATACTATTTGCAGCTATTATGAAGGGTAATGTTTTCCTTATTTCTTTTTCAGCTCTTCTATCTTTAGTGTATAGAAGGGCTACTGATTTCTTTGAGCTAATCTTATATCCTGCTATATTGTTGAAGGTGTTTATCAGCTGTAGCAGTTCCTTGAAAGAATTTTGTGGGTCACTTATGTATACTATCATAATATCTGGAAATAGAGATAGCTTGACTTCTTCTTTCCCAATTTGTATCCCCTTAATCTCTTTTCGCTCCCTTATTGCTTTAGCTAAAACTTTGAGAACTATATTGAATAGATAAGGGGAGAGAGGACATCCTTGTCTAGTTCCTGGCTTTAGTGGGATTGCTTTGAGTTTTTCTCCATTAAGTTTGATACTGGCTGTCGGTTTATTGTAAATCACCTTTATTATATTTAGGTACTCTCCCTGTATTTATGATCTCTCCAGGGCTTTAATCATAAAGGATTGTTGGATTTTGTCATAGACTTTTTCAGCATCTAATGATATGATCATGTGGTGTTGTTCCTTTAGTTTGCTTATATGATGGATAATGTTTACAGTTTTTCGTATGTTAAAACAGCCCTGCATTTCTGGGATGAAACCTACTTGGTCGTGGTGGATGATACTTTTTATACATTGTTGTATATGTTTAGCCATAATTTTGCTGAAAATTTTCACATCAGTATAAATGAGTGAAATTGGTCTGTAATTCTCCTTCTTTGTTGTGTCTTTGAGTGGCTTGGGTATTAGGGTAATTGTGGCCTCATAAAAGGAATTTGGCAATATTCCTTTAGTTTCTATTGTGTGAAATAGTTTGAGGAGTAAGGGTAGTAATTCTTCTTTGAATGTCTGGTAGAATTTGTCACTGAAACCATCTGGACCAGGGCTTCTATTTTAGGGAGGCTTTTAATAACAGCTTCAATTTCCTTAAGGTTTATAGGCCTGTTTAGGTGATTAATCTGATCTTCATTTATTTTTGGTAGATGGTACCTGTCCAGAAAGCTGTCCATTTCTTCTAGGTTTTCCATTAATGTGGAATACAGATTTTCAAAGTATGATCTGATGATTCTCTGGATTTCCTGGGGGTCTGTTGTTATGTCCCTCTTTTCATTCCTGATTTTGTTGATTTGAACACTCTCTCTCTGTTTTTTTGATTAGTTTGGCCAAGGGCTTATCTATCTTGTTAACTTTCTCAAAGAACCAACTCTTAGATTCATTGATTCTTTGTATTGTTCTTTTTGTTTCAACTGTATTGATTTCAGCTCTAAGTTTGATTATTTCTTTCCATCTACTTCTTCTAGCTGAGTTCACTTCTAATTGTTCTAAGGCTTTCAGCTGAGCTGTTAGGTCTCTAGTGTGGGATTTCTCTAGGTTTTTCATCTAGGCATCTAGCGCTATTAATTTTCCTCTTAAGACTGCTTTCATTGTGTCCCACAAATTTGTATACCTTGTGGATTCATTTTTATTAAATTCTAGGAAGACTTTGATTTCTTTCTTAATGTCTTCCTTGACCCAGAGATGGTTCAGCTGAGTAATTTTAGTTTCCATGAGTTGGTATGCTTTCTTTGATTTTTGATGTTGTTGAACTCTAACTTTAGGCCCTGGTGGTCTGATATGTTACAAGGGATTATTTCTATTTTGTTGTATTGGTTGATATTTGCTTTATGACCAGTTATGTGATCAATTTTGGAGAAAGTTCCATGAGGTCTGAGAAATATGTATATTCCTTTGCATTTGGGTGGAAACTTCTGTAGATATGAATTAAATCCATTTGCATCATAACCTCTTTTAGACTCCTTATTTCTCTGTTGAGTCTCTGTCTGGTTGACCTATCCAGTTTTGAAAGTGGGGTATTGAAGTCTCCCACTATTTTGGTGTAAGAATTGATGTGAGATTCAAGCTTTTGCAGTGTTTCTTTTACATAAGTAAGTGCCCTTATATTAGGGGCATAAATATTTAAGATTGAAATCTCCTCTTGACCAATTTTTCTTGTGATTTATAAGTAATGACCATCTTGATCCCTTTTAATTTCTTTTAGCTTAAAGTCTACTTAGTTAGATATTATGATGGCAACCCCTGCTTCTTTCTTAGGACCATTTGTCTAGAAAATCTTTTCCCAACCCTTTACTCTAAGCCTGTGTCTGTCTTTGTGGTTGAGGTGTGTTTCTTTTAGGCAACAGAAGGATGTCTTCTGTTGTTGTATCCATCTTGTTAGTGTGTGATGTTTTATAGGAGAGTTGAGTCCATTAATATTAAGGGATATTAGTGACCATTGTTTCATATTTCCTGCCATTTTTGGTGGTAACTTGTTTGTATTTCCTTTCTCTGGATTATTCTTCTGTGGAGTTATTGATTGTTTGTGGTTTCATGGGTGTATCTGGGGTCCTTAGGTTGGAGATTTCCCTGTAATACTCTCTGTAGCACTGGATTGGTAGATAGATATTGTTTCAGTCTGACTTTGTCATGAAATAATTTGTTTACTCCATCTATGCTGAATGATAATTTTGCAGGGTATAGTATTCTAGTTTCACAGCTATGCTTTTTTAGTGTCAGTATAACTTCTGACCAAGAGCTTCTAGCTTTCATCATTTCCATTGAATAGTCAGGTGTTATTCTGTTGGGTCTGCCTTTATATGTAAGTTGGCCCTTTTCTTTTGAAGCTCTTAAATTTTTTTCTTTGTTCTGTATGTTTTGTGCTTTGATTATAATGTGGCACGTTGACTTTTTTTGGAGGTCATATCTATTAGTTATTTTGTAAGCTTCTTGTATCTTTATAGGCATTTCCTTCTTCAGGTTAGGGAGGTTTTCTACTATGATCTTATTGAAAACATTATCTGTGCCTTTGAGCTGGTATTCTTCTCCTTCTTCTATTCCTATTATTCTCAAGTTAGGTCTTTTCATGGTATCCTAGATTTCCTGAACATTTTGAGTTACGGCTCTTTTGGTTTTAGTATTTTCTTTAACTGATATATCTATTTGAGCTACTGAGTCTTCCGCTTCAGAGATTTTCTCTTCCATCTCTTGAACTCTGTTTGTTATGCTTGTATGTGTGGTTCCAGCTTTTTTCTTTACGTTTTCTATTTCCATCTTTGCCTCATTTTGTGCCTTTTTTATTGCTTTTACTTCAGTTTTTAGTTCCTGGCATGTTTCTTTCATTTTTTGGTTACTTTTTCTTTGTTTTCTTTCATAGGTTTGTTCATCTTTTCCCATTTTTTTTGTGTTTTCTTCTATTTCTTTAAGGCAGTATTTCATATCTTCTTTGAGAGATTCTATGATCATCATCAAGGAGTTTTTGGTGTTGCCTCCTTCTGTTTCCTCTTCATTGCTCAATTCAGATCTTGTAGTTGTAGGATTGCCAATTTCTTCTGGAGTTATCTTGTTCTTCTTTATATTATTATGTAAATTTTTGCACCAGCCTCTACCCATGGCTTCAGTGGTTCACGATTAGGTGGCTCCTGCTCAGTTGTGACACTCGGGCATGTGTGTCTCCTGTCACCTCTGAATGAAAGGTCTGCTCAATCTCTAACTCTGCTCTGGTCAGGGGACTGAATTTCAAGTTTTCAATTCTTCTCTGTTTGCTCAGTTGGAGGTTAGTGGCCATGCAAATTCCCTCAGCAGCAGCTGAGGGGTACCCTGGCAGTCTGAGTTTATCTCTGTGTGCTACAGAGTGTGTGGGGACACACTCCACAGACAGCACCTGGTCCCGCTGTTGTTCTTATTTTATTGTCTTTCCTCTTCCCCTTCAGATCTTAAATATTGGGGAATTGTACATTGAAAATGTACATTTGTATACCTACATATGCACATATATAATAATAAATTTTGGTGATTTAATCATTTCCTTTATTGCTATTTAACAACTATTTCTTCTTATTTCTTCTACTGTCCGTAGATTTCATTTGCATGATATATTTTTCCCTTCTATGGTAGTTTATATTTGATTATGACAGTATACCTGAGGCTAGATATTATAGCTGTGTAGAAAAGGAATTTGCATTAGCTCACAGTTTTGGAAGCTAAGTCTCCAAAGAGCAGGATATGTTCTCTGATGAGGATTTTCTTGGCTGTGTTTCATTGTAGGGACACAACATGTCTGCAACTTGTGTAAAAGAGACAGATACCACACAGACAAAAGAGAAAAACTATTGTCACATGAGAGCTTTTAAAAATCTTTTCAAACTTTTAATAGGCTAAAGAGGGCTCAGAGCCCTCACTTAAAGTCTTTATGCTGATGGCTGAGCTTCTGATATGTACTCCTTCTTACAGCGCTAGCCTGACATTCTGTTTTTGATTGACTTGGATTTCAAGTAAATTTATTGTATGCAGTACATAAATATTTCTTTATTTTGAAACAAATATACTTTATATGCCACTTAAAATATATTAATTTCAACAATCCTATGTTTTCTCATAATTTTAATATTTAGCATGCCTGCTAGATACAGTAATATAAATACTGTGAGCAATGGTTGCTCTAATTTTTTGAGTAGGAAACTATGAATTTTCAAGGATGAGAATCACTTCACTCAAATCTTCATTGATCTAATTAAAACTGAGCTGAAACTAAGCATTTCCAAAGTTGGCCAAATTGAAGTTTTGTTAAGAAAGAAAAAATATATCATATTTCAAGAAATTTGATTACCTATATTTAAAATAGAAGATTTAAAAATTCTGTATTAGAATATATATATAAAGTGTTTTCTTATGTCTGTTCACTTGCCACCTCATCTAGGCTCTCTTTGAGGAAAGAAACTCAAAATTCCTCAGATGAGGTAATTTTACTGGCATATCTACTGTAGCTAAAATGAGTTCTACATGGATAAGTGTATAATATCAATAATGAAACATAAATATACTAAATATTTTTTGTTAGATTGCCAAAATACATTTTCAGAGAATATTTCCATCCGAATACTTTCAATATGTTTTACCTTCATTGAAGCAATAGTGATAAGAGGCTGTATGTAGTGAATTTTAAATGTGTAAGTGTTGACTACAGGTCTATCAGTAAGTGAATGGCCACTACTAGACCTTCTTATTTCTGTTCTGTGTGTCTGGGGAGTGAATTCTTTTGGTGGAGAGTTGTGAAGAAGCATTTATCATTGAGCCAACTTGGCAGTAGCCATACACATTCAGCACTCTTCCAGCCAGATGCTGCTCTGGGAAAGGACACAGGTCTATTTAGAACAAGTCACTTGGCTTTCTTAATGAAGGTCAATGTGGTGGGCAACATCAAAGAAGAATAAAAGACTATATTTTTGGATATTGTAGACCAAGAAGAAATCCCAACTTGCAATTCTCTCTGTGTCTTTCATCTATCACTAGCAAAGACTTTGCTCTACATATTTTAAGCAGCCCATATAGCATGTTATAGAAAAGCAGTGAGCCCTATGTCCTAGTGAGACAGCCTTGATAAAAATGGTGAATGTCTCCTGAGCAATATCTGTGGTTGACTCTGGCCTCCACATGCATGTTCATACATGTGTACCTGCACATATCTGTAAACAACAATAAATAATCAAATAATAAAATAGTTTAAATGAAAAAATTGACTTTACTGACACCTTACGACCCAGAATAGCACTCAAAAACATAAGCATACATAATCAAGCTATGTGGCTTTCATCATTAATGTTAGATCATTATACTGTTGCTTCCAATACCTCTGCTTTTAGTCAACTCCTGGGATTGCATATATGTTGATGTTCTTCCTAAAGTAAGGCAAATGAAAACTTTCTCAGCACAATAAACATATGGACAATTCATTACCACAGCTAGTACTGAACACAATGAGTTTACATTTTAATGAATACACAGCCAAAATATTCATAGCTAAGTCAGGACATAGTGAGGTAAAATTAGTAGCCACAGAAATCATGAAAAGTATGCAGGTTACTTCTAAAACAACGGTTTTCTCCAAAAATGAGAATATGCAGATTCATACAGGGAGCCTAAGACAAGAGTCAACCCATTCGCTTTAAAGTTATAATTAAAAATGGAAAAAGGGTAGATATGTATATGGGTATGCTTAGCTGAAGGTCATGGCACAAACACATATAAAAAACTAAAGTGATGGTAGAAATTCCTCAGAGAATGCTCCGCTAATGAGGGAAAGTTTTATTCAAAGTAAAGGACAGGACACTTTGAAGGCACATTAATGTGGAAATTTCCCTCATGATGGTACATGGCTTGTTTAGTGGGTCACAAAACTAATCTACAAGATGAAAATTTTAATTCAACATATGAGATATTTACATAACAAAACCACCAATCAGCCAACTTGTGAAACAATTCAGTTTAACATTAACCCTGCAAGTGTTTCAGAGTGGAAAGGACAGTAGGGTAAAGTGGCAGCATAAAAGGAAAGATTCCACTTTCCAATAAATGTAGAATTGTCAGTAAACAGCTGCAGCTCTGTCAGAGAATTCAGAGAAGACATGACATATGCGCAAGTCTTTTAAAACCAACCCCATGCTAAACAACTTGGGCTGTCAGACAGTGTGACAAAAACTGTTGGTGTAAGCAATAAGATCTTCATCCTTACTGTTTTGTAATCAGAGAAAGGCAGGATAAAGGTTACTAATGATGTGGAAAACTTTTTCTGGCTTATCATTGGTTTCTTTTTCATTGTGTTTTTACAGGGATGAGGCACAAAGCTCTCCTCTCTAGTCTCTGCTCATTGTGAAGACATGCCTTCTACTGCCATGAGTGTGTGTGTGTGTGTGTGTGTGTGTGTGTGTGTGTGTGTGTGACATATACATGAGTTTCTATATACCTATTACTCCATTATACATGCTGGAATAGCTCAAGGTCATATCTTAAGCTTTAAACTCTATTATACACACACACACACACACACACACACATACCAATAATAGGAAGGGGAAGAGGGAGAAGATAATATTTATTATATAGGTAAAGAAAGCAGATGCAGCATACAAAAATCTCACTGTCCTTCTGTTTCTCTTCCTCTATGCCCCCTCCCCAAACCACAGATGTTGATACTTCCCTAAATATGTCTTAGGAACCACCCTTTCTCTCTTTCTTTCTTTCTTTCTTTCTTTCTTTCTTTCTTTCTTTCTTTCTTTCTTTCCTCTCTCTCTCTCTCTCTCTCTCTCTCTCTCTCTCTCTCTCTCTCTCTCTCTCTCTCTCTCTCTTTCTCCCTCCCAATTTTTTCTTTTCTGTTGTATGGCTCAACTGCCTAAAGTCAGTACCTCAGCTTACAACTTTTTCTTTTTCCTAGTAACTATGTATGGATTTACAGTCATTTGTGAAATTTCTTGATATTCAATATGGGTTTGGGGTGGTATATGTATTTTTATACAATGCTTATAAGTCAATGTGGCAGAAGTTAGTAGAGTCTTGAAGCCTCTGGGTAACAGACAAAGATCACTTGGTTGTGATACAGTGACATGAAAATGAAACTTATTTCTGAAGATAGAAGTAAAATAACTTGGTCAATACAAATATTGTCATTTATCTCTTGAACTTCAATTAAATAGTGTAAGTACTTGAAAAATATAGGCTTCCAGTGAAAATTTATGAAATATTTCAAGGCAGAGGAAATATTTGCACCCATGTGTTAGACATCTCTTTTGTGATCATGGTATGACACATAGAGACTCATTGAGAGAAGAATTATTTTAAAACTATTCTGACCTGACTATATGACTTTTTGCTACATAAATTGGCAAAATTAAGATAGATTTCAAAATATATAAAAGTATTGACCTCCATTAAAGCTTTAGCTTTAATTATCCTCAAGCTTTACTTTCAAGTCAATGAAATCAGAAAAAGTTCATGTAAATCCATAATATTTTTCTTCAGAATAAAATAATTCCTAGAAGTTCATAACACCTCTTACCTGTAAAAAGTTTGTTTAGAAAAAAAAAGTAAAATTTAAAATTGCATACCTTTTAATGGTCTCAGACAATTATGAATTTTATCTTATTTCATTAAGCTTTTAAGGGAGAAGAAAATCTACAGTTAAAACAGATCATATAAAATTCATATTAAAATTTTGAAATGAAAAATAATTTTGTGGACTGAGCATAAAGATTGTCTTAGGGTTTTATTGTGATAAAGACACATCTCTTATGAAAGAAAACATTTAATTGAGACTGGTTCACAATTTAGAGGTTTAGTTCCTTATCTGTTTTCAGATATATGTATAGTTGTTATTGGTATAATAAAAAGCTAAATCAGCAATAGCTAGAAGAAATTAGGAGTGACATCTGGGGACAAAGAACACTCTTTCAGGAAGAGGAGTAGAGAATCTAGTAAGACCTTGAACAAGTAAGACACAGAGAATGGAACAGAAGTAAAATACATGTGGTAGCATATACATAAATAAAAATATGGGACAATTTAAGTTATAGGAGCTGGTTAGAAAAAAAACAAAGCTATAGGCCAACCTTTCTTTTTCCCTCTTTTTTGAAGGTGAGAAACATTGTTTTGTTTTTATTATGAATAAAGTCATACTTAGTTATCCATATATCCCCTTATTATCACTCCTTTCCTCCTCCTGCCCATCCCAGTCACTTACTCTTTTCTCCAGCACTTTATCTCTTCCAAAGCAATGATAGGAGGTCCCAAGGTCTCAAAGTGGCTTAGTTCAGCATCCACTTCAGGCAGATCTGCTTTCCTTCCCCTAACATCAAGACTGAGTTAGATATTCCTCTAGAGGGGCTGGCATTCAAGGTACCAGTCCAAGTTGCTTGAGATCCAAAGCTGTTCATAGGTTAGCAGATTGGAAATACTTAGCTTTTTGTATAAGGACTTCTAATGAATTAGAACATCCCCTGCTTACCTTTTTGGGTTTGTGATACCTCTATCAGGAGGATATTCTCCAAATCAATCCTTTGCTTGCAAATTTTAGGATATTATTTTTTTCTAACTGCTGATTAATATTTCATTGTGTAGATGTACCACAGTTTGTTAATCCATGCTTCAATTGAGGGGCCTCTAGGTTGTTTCAAGGTTCTTGCTATTACAAATAATGTCTCTATGAACATAGTTGAGCTAATGCCTTTGGAATGCAAATGTGCATCTTTAGGGTATATGCCCAATAGTGGTATTGCTGGGTTCTTGGGGAGATTGATTCTCAGTTTTCTGAGAAATTGCCATACTGCATTCCAGAATGACTGAGCAAGCTGACATTCCCACCAGCAATGGAGAGCAGTGTTCCCTTGGCTCTGCAACCTCTCCAGCATAGGCTGTCATCTGTGAATTTTATCTTAGCCAATCTGACAGGTGTCAGGTGGTATCTCAAAGATGTTTTGATTTGCATTTCTCTAATGGCTAAAGATGTCAAACCCTTTTTCTGGGGCCTTTCAGCCATTTGTAATTCTTCTGCTGAGAATTCCCTTGTTAGTTCTGAACCCCATTTTTTGATTGAGCTATTCAAGTTTTGGGGTTCTAGTTTCTTTATTTCTCTATATATTTTGGAGTTCAGTCCTCTGTCAGCTGTAGGGTTGGTGAAAATCTTTTCCCATTTTTGTAGGCTATCATTTTGTCTTATGGATTGTATCCTTGCTTTACAGAAGCTTCTCAGTTTCAGGAGGTCCCACTTATTGATTGTTATTCTTAGTATCTGTACTACTGGTTTTGTATTTAGGAAGTAGTCACCTGTACCAATTCGTTGGAGAATATTTCCTACTTTCTTTTCTATCAGGTTCAGTGTGGCTGGGTTTATGCTGAGGTCTTTGATTCACTTGGATTTGAGTTTTGTGCAAGGTGTCAGGCTTGGATCTATTTGCAGTATTCTACACACTACCATCCAGCAATAAAACAACATTTTTAAAAGAAACTATCTTTTTTCCATTGAATACTTTGGGACTCTTTGTCAAATATCAGATATTCATAGATTTTGGGTTACTTTCAGGTTCTTCAATTTGATTCTATTGATCTACATGTTTGTTTTTATGCCAGGACCAGGCTGTTTTTATTACTGTAGCTCTATACTATAACTTGAAGTCAGGGATGGTGATGCTTCCTGAGGTTCTGTTGTTGAGTAAAGTTGTTTTGGCAATCCTGGCTTTCCTGTTATTCCAAATGAAGTTGAATACTGTTCTTTCAAGGTTCGTAAAATATTGTATTGAGATTTTGGTGAGCAGTGCATTGAATCTATAGATTGCTTTTGGTAGAAATGCCATTTTTACTGTGTTCATCCTACCTATCCAGGAACATGGGAGAGCTTGTATGAATTTCTTTTCTCTGGGCTTTTCTTCTGTAGGTTTATTGGTTGTTTGTGGTTTCATGGGTGTATCTGGGATCCTTAAGCTGGAGTTTTCCCTTTAATATTTTCTGAAGTGGTGGATTTATAGATAGGTATTGTTTAAGTCTGACTTTGTCATGAAATAACTTCTTACTCCATATATGGTGAGTGATAGTTTTATTGGGTATAGTGGTCTAGGTTGACAGCCATGTTATTTTAGTGTCTGTATAACTTTTTACAAACACCTTCTTGCTTTCATTGTTTTCATTGAATATTCAGGTGTGATTGTGATGCCTACCTTTATAGGTAAGTTGGCCCTTTTTGTTGCAGTTCTTAAAGTTTTTTCTTCATTCTGCATGTTTTGTGGCTTGATTATTATGTGACAAGTCTCCTTTTTTGGGAGGTCAAAACTATTTGGAGTTCTGTAAGCTTCTTATATCCTTTTAGGCATTTCCTTCTTTAGGTTGGGAAAGTTTTTTTTTCTGTGAATTTATTGAATACATTTTATGTGCCTTTGAGCTGATAATCTTCTCCTTCTAATCTTAACATTCTCAGACTAGGTTTTTTCATGATGTCCCAAATTTCCTAAACGTTTGTGCTATGGCTTTTTTGTTTTTGTGTTTTCTTTGACTGATGTATCTCATTTCACTATTGAGTCTTCCACTCCAGAGATTCTCTTTTCCTTCTCCTGGATTCTATTGGCTATGTTTCTATCTGTAATTCCAGCTTTTTTCTTCAGATTTTTTTATTTCCATGTTTGCCTCATTTTGTCTTTTTTACTTCTTCTGTTTCAATTTTTAGTTTCTGAAATGTTTCTTTCATTTTGTGGTTTTCCTGATCTTGGTTTTCTTTCACAGATTTGCTCATCTCTTCCAATTTTTTGTTTGTATTTTTTTTTATTTCTTTAAGGGAATTTTTATATCCTTTCTGAAGGCTTCAAAATCTTCTTAAAGGCGTTTTTGATGTTGTTTCCTCTTCATTGCTCTGTTCAGGTCTTGTAGTGTAGAACCACCAGTTTCTTCTGGTGTTGCCTTATTGTTCTTTACATTGTTATATTTATTCTTGCACTGGCGTCTGCTCATGGCTTCAGTGGTTCACTCTTAGTCAGCTCATATTCAGTTGTGGCTAGAGGGTTTGTATGTATCCTGTCTATTCTGAGTAAGTGGTCTGTTCCATCTCTGACTCTGTTCTGGACAGGGATCTGAGTTTCAAAGGCCTCTGTCCTTGTTTGATGGTGTAGTTTACCCTGGAGATGGGGTCCAGTTGTGAAAGTTCTCTTCTTTCAGGGGTTGCTGGAGGAGGTCCCTCATAGATAAAGCCTAGTACTTTTACTCCTGGCAAATGTCTGAGATCAGACCCTTGGGTTTGACCCTGATCCCAGAGAGAAATCCTCCCAATGAGTGGCCCAGGAGCTGGAATCTGCTCACCTTTGACTATTCTCTGGACAGTGGTCTGAGTCTCAAAGTTCTCAGTCCTTGTCTCAAGAGGCCAACCTTTCATAACTAATATGTAGGCTCAATGTCATTATTTGAGTTTTGGCTGACAGAACAGAAACTTATTTCACATGATGTCCAATCTGGAAGCCTGAGAAAGTTAAGAAAAGTTTTAAACAAAAAGCCAGATGTGGATTCCTAGCCGTACATTCTCTCAGGCAGGCAAATGTTCTCAAGCATATAGACACACAGCTCCACACTGCTGTCTGCAAGTTAGAACAAGCCCCTAGCACCATGCTCTACGATAAACTATGCATCATCTGACATGCCAGTTTAAGATTTGTCTCATATGGTCAGAGAACACTGCACACTTAGTAAAGTCAGGTCCAGACACAGAAAATCTCTAGAAAGGTACAATGTGTTGAAAAATGTTTTTAAAAATTTAGAATTGCTTTGCCAAAAAAATGTACTTAGATTCCAAAGAAAGAAAATGGTACAGACAGACATAAAAATAGTTTTAAAGTAATAAAGTAAAATATTTAAAGAAAAAATAAAATTATACAAAAAAGCCATGTAAGGATAGGAAATATACAGGGTTTCTGGATCCTATATGGTGTAGTGGGACTCAAGTGTTAGTTGGTGAAGCTTACAGGCATATCTCTCATGTACCAGGATCCTGATCCTAAGCAGGATGTATATAGACCCCATTGAGACCCAGGGCACACAGACTAACCCTCTTGTTTGTTTGTTTCTGTGTTCTTGAGGAGCAGATCAATAATCTGGTGTGGAAAAGTTCTACTCTTCAAGAATTGTCTTAAGGTTCAATTTGTATCATGAGTGTTTGTATACCCAACAATAAATATTAATCCCTTATCTGATATATTACAAATCACTATTTCTGCAATAATATAGTGTTTTGTTGAATTTAAATTTTTAAGTGCTAATGTAAAAAAAATGAAAAAAAGAATAGCTTTTGAGAGACATTGGATTATGGACATTGCATCTATACTAACTTTAAACCTACTAGATAAGATGAGCCAGCCTCACAGATGATCCAGCCAAGACTTCAGATAAGATCTACATTTTCCCACCATACAGGGACTAAACAAAAAATAATACAACTAGCTCTTCCTAAACGACCATTATCCCAATTTTCTCAGAGCCCCCTAAAGATGCCTTGCCTCCAAACAACAGGAAGCAGTCTAGAGAACATAATGCCCATATTCCTAAGAACTAGGATGGGTAATTTTGTTCATTTGGTGGGTTATGGATGTTTATCATTATTTATAGGGGTTGGTTACAAGATATTATTGATAATGATCAGCAAAAAAGCCAAAGGAGACAGAGGGTTTTTTTAAGAGATAAAGGGTAAATATAACACTGTAACGATAAAATAATAGAATAAATTTTTGAATCTACTTTGAAACAACTTCCAGTTTAAAATATTTTAAATTGATATTGATTTTGGAAAATAGATACCAATTTAAGGTTATTTTGTTGTACTGTATATGTTTTATGATGTCGAAAAATTGGCAAAGATTTCATAATTAATAATATGTCTCCATGTAGTTATTTGAGAACTGGCTGATGGGACAGAGAAAGACTCATTACATTTGTATTCAAGTGAAAGGGATTGTACCTTTATAGTTCATTTCAAAAGAAAATGTAAAGTTCTAGTCTTAAAAGCTATTGTTATAAACCATTTAGAATATTAAATAAATGCAGGTTAGTAGTTAATAATCTATAATAGTCAAACTTGTAGTCATGTTAGTTAGATTCTCAAGGTCATACAGAAATACATTTTAGATAGAAAGTCTTTGAGCACTTCAAAGACCTAGAAAATATAGCATTTAAAATGTTTTAATAGCTTAGGCTTGTTTCATGATAGTAAGATACATATGCTTATGACAATACCAATCTACTTCAAAAAAGGATGATGGATATTGAAGACTCTCAACAGAGAGTTTGCTTTCAATGTGGAAAAGGTAGCCATTTTGAGAAAAAAAAATTGCCTCAACTGCTGAAAGAATACTGTCTAAACTAGGCAAGCAGAAGACAAAAGAAAGCAACTGCCAATCTTTACCTAGACAAGGCAGCATAGTCCTTCAAAATTTTTGATTCACATTAAAAGTCCATTTGATATTTTAGTCATGTAGGCTACAGATGGATGCCCCAACATTGCAGAGAAATCTTGGGTGACTGTTCAAGCAACCAGATGTCTTTCTTATTCCTATAGTTTTGTAAGTTGTTTGTCCTGCAATTCTTATTTACACATGTAATATTTTAATCCTTCTTGATTCTCTGATGGGGATTGAATACTAGATAGTTATACAGTTTTTCTTATTCCCAAATTCAGGAAAAAAAATTACGTAGAAGATTTAACTTTATAGTTCAAACATAAAACTTAAGATGTTTGAAGGTGTTAAAAGGTATTTTGAGGATGGTAATACAAGTTATGATAAAAATGATTCATGTATAATACTTTGGACTCATCAAGATACAATAAATAATAGAGAACTTTCTCCAAATTTGAAATATAGAAATAGACATAACGTTGTGAATATCTTACTTGATAATTGCTCTTATTGTACATAATTTTATTGTATTAGAGTTAAAAAACTTTTTAACTTTTAATTTAGACAAAAGGAAAAAGGGTTGTTAGATATTTATACATTGTGTAGAAATATTTTGCATAGAATTGGTGCGATAAAATGGTTAATGACCAATAACTAGGAAGAGGTTAGGTGAGAATTCCTGGGATAGAGAAGACTATAGGGAGGAGGATAGAGAAGCCAGACAGATGCTAAATAAATCAGACCCATAAAATGAGGTAAAAGCCACATAAGCAGAATGAATGGGCATTTTTGTAAATGGGGAGATCATAAGAGTGGGTATGAATCTGAGAGGACCGATTACTGATTTGGATGTGGTGCATGATGTAAAATCACCAAATAATAAATAAAAAGAAAAAATATGGGATAATTGAAGTTATAATAGCTATTTTCCTGTACAAATCATCTGAGAAGAATTATTATGGTATTTCCCAATTATAGTGATACATTTGCAGAATGATGTTGTTTACTGGGTGACATTCAGAGCCTAGTGATTGGTTTTCTTCTATCCCTCATTTTCGTTTTACTAGCATCTGTGGTAAAAATGTAGAGGTATTGATAGCATGGCTGATATGTGGTCATTAAATTTAAAAATATACCACATAAGACAAACAACTAACACACTGATAGAGCAGAAGGGGTCTGGAAGATTTATTTAAAGATTTATTTACTCATTCTTTTATTTAATTATCTATCTATCTATCTATTTATTGTGTATTGAGTGTTCTATCTGCATGTAAGACTTTTTGGAGAAGAGGGCATCAAGTCCCACTGTAGATGTTTTTGAGCCACAATGTGGTTCCTGGGAGTTGAACTCATGACCTCTGAAAGAATAGCCAGTGCTTTTAACCACAGAGTAATTTCTCCAGCCTGAGTCTGGATGATTTTTAAAGGTATACAAAATATTCAAAATATCTGCCCTTGCTTTTTATGTAGATAAAAAGTAAACTTACAAATGAGGAATTTGATCTAAATCTGTAACAAGTTAAGAAAATAGCAAAAAAAAAAAAAGAAAAAATATTAAATCCCCTTTGCCCATAAAAGGTCATTAAAATGTGTTTAAGAATTGAAGTAATTTAAAAGCAACAAAAACATTTTTCAAAAGAAAAAATATGTCTACAATTACAAAGAACGCACTGATAATAAACCTATTTCATCACATTTAGCCAATTATTAATTGTTAATTAAGACTTGAGTCCAAACTGTAAGGCTTATGAATAAGTGAATAGAGGTGTCTCTCATATGCAGCCAGAATCAATATATAAATGCAAGAAAATGCCAGGAAGGAGAAAGAGATATGAACTCTGAGTTGAAGTAAGTTTTTCAAATACCTCACTTTACAAAACATATGGATGTACATGATTTTGGTGTTTTTTCTATGAAACATATACAATCCAGATAACACCATAAATACAAATTTTTAGAAGTAAATAAGAATTATTCTCATCACTAATAGAGGCTCTTGTTCAAAATAATAATAAAAATAATAAGGATACTGATAACAGTATCTGTCAGGTGCTAAATGAACCCAATATCATTTCAGGGGTGGGTGTGTGTTTGTGTGTGCCTATATATGTATATATATACATATATATAAATACATATATATATATACATATATAAAAATATATATTTTATATATATATATAAAATCTGTTCTTCTTACTGGTACTTGGCATACAAAATTATTAATACAGTAAAAATATTGTTATAAGATGTATTATAAGGTTATCTCTGTTAAACTGTACTATGATTATGGAGATAGATTCTGATCAATTCCAGGGCCCTAGAAAATGTATATTAGCTAGTTGAATTCAATTTACTTTCTGACTCCTCTTCAGTGTTCTTTCTTTGAACAATCTCCAGAATTTTATTAAGTTATTAAGTATCTTTTCTATTCCTCATTTTGTCCCAGACTTCCTTGAAATGGCAGTTAAACCTGGGATCTCTAGCTAGGCAATTATGTTACTATTAAACAAGTGTTCTAGGACTTTTGGGTAATGTGGTTTTCATTTATTTTTTTATTTTGTTTTGAGACAAAGTTTTTCATGAATTTAGCTTGGGGTCTTTGAACAAATGTCTATTCATGTATTGTAGGAGACTGGAACACAGATCAAACTAATTATATCACCATAGCCAAATTTGATGAATAATGCTTTTTTGAACTTACTGTCAGAAGTGCAACAGAAGAATTATGTTCAAGAGCATGGAGAAATCAAAGCAGCCATGTTACCAAAAATTCTACAACAACATGAGGGGACTCTCATGAAAGCAGCATCCCTAGAATGTTTTCATGCCATATAGACAGCTCCATAAGACATAAAGATCTTTTTGGAAGCTTGGCTGGTGTGGGAATTTCCTCTCTGCCCAGACATCATTACTGTTTATATAAGCTTGAAGAAGGATCTAGGAATGTGTTAAGTTTCAGGGATTTCCCTTGCCTAATTGATTGTTTCCTCACAGATTCTAAACAAGTTTCTCTTCTGCATGTAAAATTTTATATTCAAAGAAATTACTAGATAATATAAAGTAAGATAAAGCTTCAGCTTTCAGAGTACATACCTGCAAAACTTGACCTTTCAGAAGATATAAGAAATAGTGCTGTAGCTTAAATTGTGTCTTGATCTTTACACACTAATAATGAGAAGCTTCAATACTTCACTCTGTCCAATAGACACATTACGTAAATAAAAACTAAGCAGAAATGGCTGGAGCTAGCTGAAGTCATAAAAGAAATAGGCGTAATTGATATTTACAGAAAATTACACCCAAAAACAAAACAGCATACTATTGCTATGCACATCATGGAACTTTTTCCAAAATTCATCACATACTCAGACACAAAGAAAGTTTCAACAGACAAAATAAAATTGAAACAACACCCTGCATCCTATCTGACCATGACAGATTAAAGCTGGGTAACACAAACCAACAAAAGCTTACAAACTTATGGAAATTAAACAATTCAAAACTGAATGAAAAATGGGTTAAGAAAGAAAGTAATAGTGTTTCAGAATTGAATGAAAGTCAATACACAACATACCCAAAATTATGGGAAACTGATGGAAGTCTAAGAGGCAAGTTCATAGTACTAAGTGACTAAAATGCTAAATTGATTAGCTCACATTCTACTAACTTCACAGTACACATGAAAACTCTAAAATAAAAAATAGAAGGTACACCAGAAGTGAGTTGATTGTAGGAAATAGTCTCAGGATAAAAATAAATAAAAGAGAGATATAAACAAAGCAATCAATGAAAAAAAAACAGTTGGTTCTTTGAAACAGTTATTGAGAAAATTTTATCTAAAGTAAGTAAAAGGTAAAGAGAAAATATCTACATTAACAATATTAAAAATTAATAAAAGGCCATAAATCAGACACAGATGAAATCCAGAGAATCAAAAGAACTTATTTTTAAAATCAATTGGAAAATATATAATAAATAGATAATTTTCTTGATTTATAATACTATCAAAGTTAAATTAACATTAGATAAGTATTTAAAACAGATCTATATTCCTTACTGAAATAGAATAGTCATTGAAAGTCTATTAACAACACAACAACAAAATCCCACTGCCCAATGGCTTTGGCAAAGAATTCTACCAGACTTTTGACGAATAGTTAATGTCAACATGCCTCAAATTATTCTATAAAATATAAACAAAGTATCTTGACCAATTCATTTTACAAGGCCACAGTACCCTGATTTCTAAAGCACATAAAGAATCCCCTCCATAAAAAGAATTATAAGCCAATTTTCCTTATGAACTTAGATGTAAAAATCTCAATAAATTATCTGCAAACTGAATCCAAGAACACATCAAAAAGATGATCTGCTATTACTAAGTAGGTTTTATCACAGAGATGAAGAGATGGCTCAATATTCCTAAGTCATAGACATAATCCACCATCCACCATATAAACAAATAGGGATATAAGACACACATCTCAACATAATAAAGAAAATTTAAAACAAGCCTATAGACAACATCAGATTAAATAGAGAGAAACCAAAAGCAACTACACTAAAATCAAAAACTAAATAAGTTTATCCACTCTCTATATACCACTTCAATATAGTACTTGAAACCACCACCAACAACAACAAAAAGAAATCTGGTGAGGAATTAGTGTTGCTTCCACTTTAAATGGAATAAGATTTTTTTTATGGGATAACAATTTAACAGATTAAGGAAGCAATAACAAGGCCTCCTATTTTGTGGTCTTGCTTTCTCCCTTCCTTACACAGTTCTTTAATAAAAACTCACATTACTACCCTTGTGCTCTGTGGTAATATTCATTTCAGACATCATCACTGATGTGAGGTCTCTCCCTTAATTAAGAACTAAAAGCCTTTATTTCCTAAAACAAAAGCATGTGGCAGGTTTTATTGATCAAGTCTATGTTGCCAGCTGCACTCATTAGCAGTGGTTATTGATCACTCTGGTGGTAATGACTTGGGTTCCCTGTCAGGTGAAGTCCACATTCTTGGGAAATATTTTCTTACAACTCTCTAATATGGAAGTCTATGCACCCCATGATATATACTGTAGCTCTTTTGAAAACTTTATTGCCAATGAATCATTTTTTTAAAAAAAATATATAGCCACCATCATTTGAAAGGTTATTTTTCCCTCATCATTATCTTAAAAAAATTCCTCCTGAATGCTATTGATGTACTTAGGAACCAGCAGGCTGAAGGTAGCTTAAACAACTTCAATTTTCCATGGTTTACCTTCATTATCTTCTGAAGACAAAGCTGGATAAGCTAACTCGTTCATGTTCAATAGCCAGGCTCTCCATGTGGGATTTGTTGAGGAGGTGAACAACTTTGAAGCCAGTAAGAATAGGTAATCAGAAAGTAATGAGTTAATATGTGACATTTTATAAGAAACATGATGGTGATATTCTTCACCAATAGAATGTCTTTTAAAACATTACTGGAAAATACTTTATCTTAAGAATTGTCCTGGAGAAATGACACATTATACAATTTCTATTCCATGGCCAAATGATTCTGCCCAGTGGAAGAACAAAATTGAGGTGTCTCCTCTCATATAAAAACATGAAATCTGTTATTTAATCATCTGGGTTTATTACAAATATATTCTAGTTTTAAATGTACTAAATAATGACAAAAGAATACTTTAAAGAATGTGCTTAGAATAGCATTAGATCATTTAGCTTTTTAGTATTCTATTTTTATTTGGAAGATTGAAATTTTCTTGCTAATAATGGCTTGGGATCTGATACACCTTGGACTGGCAACTTGGATCCCACTCCCTCTAGAAGAACACATGACCCAGTCTTGATGTTGGGATGAGGAAACTGAATCTGCCAGGAGTGGATGCTGGCTGAACTAAGCCATATTGGGACATTGGGGCCTTGGGACCTCCTGCCCTTGCTGGGGAGGAGATGGGGTGATGTGGAGAAGAGAGTGTGACTGTTGGATGTGAGAGAGAGAGAAGGGACCTTGAACAAGGATATACATGGGAGGAAATGTGACTTTATTCATAGTAATTAAAAAAGACACAAAAAACTATTACTGAGGTATTTAAAAAAGTAATCAAGGAGCATAGTGGAAGGTGTGCCAAACACTGCGCATGCGCACACATAACGCCATGAAATCGGCCACCCAGTTGTTAAAGAGTTTATTGTGGTTAGCATCAGAGTCATACTGCAAACTTTAATTCTAGAACAAATAGTTTTTTTAAAAAAAAAAAATAGCTCTGACTTGTTGAAAATGCATATGATAGCTTAGTAGAAAACACAGCCAAAAGAATATGAATGCTAATGGATCCCTGAACTGATTATGCAAAAATCTGAATTTTATGAAAATTAAATATTAAATCTTCAAGTTTTCTGTAGCTTGCCGGGTAGAGGTTGAAAAATTCCTGAGTTTGATGGGGTGCATGATGTAAAATCACCAAATAATATATAGCTTGGCTTTCTAAAGTCAAAATGGCAGATCACAACACCTGAGATGGAAAACTGAATTACGAAATCTTTAAAAAAAGCAGCTACACAGCTACACAGCTACGGACTTCAGAATCTGGATTCTTCTGTGCAAATTTAGCCCTAGCTCTATATTTGTTATTTAAAACAGATAAACATCTAAACATAGTTGTTTGCTTCATTTCATACAAATATGATAAACAATTATATAGTCAACCTTAGAAACAAAAGAAAAGAAAAATTCCTGAATATTAGATCAGGAGGGTATCTAGATCTTCTGTTGAATAAAATCAAAATGTGTATTTCTTTAAGCTTCTATATTACACTACTGAAGGTTCAAAATTATTTTTATATTTAAGAAGCAGTCTAGTTTCCATCACAGTCACCTCACCACACTGAGTTGCAAAACAGGGTTGCCTAAAACTATTATTCTGATTGAACCATTTTGATGTTATCTTAATATTCTGAAGTGTAGTGGGGTCACAATTCAATGGGGAAAGAATTAAGTTCATGGTCTGAATTCCACCTTGTAGTTGGACTCAGTTGTGATTATAATGACCATGCAAACACACATAGTTTTGGCAAAGCCATTTATCAGTATTCACAGTAGAAGTCCAAAATGCTTCTTTTGAACTGTTGTTCCCTTTGGTTATTTATATACTATAATGATTTGTTAATTGCAAGGCTTTTACCCATTCTTGTTTTTATTTTTCTTTTTCTTTGAATGACAGTTTGCAATAGTACAATCAGCTAAAAGAGGGTGACAGATTAGCATATATCACTCCAAAGTACTACACATTTCAGTGGTAGTAAGTGATTCTGTTCATGAGCACATTAATTTTTATTTTCTAATAATATTATTTTTGGTGCTGATCTAATTTCTAACAGCAAAAAGATAAACTCAGTCCAATGAATTTTAAATCACTGTTAAGAAAAGTAAAATGGGGTTAAGTTGAGGTCTTTGATCCACTTGGATTTGAGTTTTGTGCAGGGTGACAGGCTCGGATCTAATTGCATTTTTCTACACACTTCCTTCCAGTTATGCCAACACCATTTGTTAAATAAACTATCTTTTTTCCATTGAATGTTTTGGGCCTCTTTGTCAAAAATCAGGTGTTCATAGGTTTTTGGGTTAATGTCT